>JAULKM010172663.1:0-15571 GCA_032355605.1 Rubia tinctorum | reverse complement strand
TCAATGCACTCACAAATGAAATGAAAACGAATGTCAATGTGCTTACTTCATTAGCGATGCACCAGATTAGTGCTCAAATCAATTGCGGACTTATTGTCCACGAGAAGCTCCACCACCCTTGGATTTCGGTTGGTGAGCTCGCCTAACAAGCGACTCAGCCACACTCCCTGGCACGCTGATGCCGCTGCTGCAATATACTCCGCTTCGCAAGATGAGAGTGCAACTACCTTTTGCTTCTGGGACAACCATGTAACTAGGCTAGAGCCAAGGAAGAAGGCCATCCATATTGTACTCTTACAATCATCTGTGTCACCAGCAAGGTCACTGTCATTGAACCCGACCAAATCAGACTCAAACTTGTCTGTCTTTTTGTAGCAACATCCTAGGCCAATGGTTCCCTTCACGTAGCACAGGATCTGCTTCACCGCTGTACAATGCGGTGCCTTAGGTTCTTCCATAAACTTGTTAACTATCCCAACAGCATAGCTGATATCCGGCCTTGTGTTTCATAAATACCTTAGACTTCCAACCACGCTGTGGTACCTTGTTGTGTCAATAACATCCCCTGGAATTTTCTTAGTTATCTTCAACCTGTTCATCATAGGTGTGGAGCATGCCGAAAGCATCTGCACCTTTGCGTGTTCTTGACACCTGTGACATTCTTTGGCCATTTTTTCCAAATTGACCCTCATGGTTGGCCAGTAGTATCCTGCCCTTATTACCCACAGCGCCATCGTCCTTGCTCCCTGGTGGCTACTGCAAATTCCTTCGTGAATTTCCCTAAGGATTATTTCTGCTAAGTCTGGACCTACACTTCTGAGCCACGGCTCGGTGTAACCCTTCTTGTACAGTAGCCCATTTCTGATAGCATATTGTAGTGCTTTTCTTTTTATTGTTCTTGCCTCCCTTTCCTCGGTTGAAAGTTCCTCACACTCCAGATAATTGTGAATATGTGTAATCCAATCAGTCATTGGTCCCTGTATCACCGCTACCTGCCTCGTATCTGTTAACCTGCAGTCTAGCTCCTCAACCAGCTCACTCTTGGTTAAGTGTTCATGAGTTGAGGAGTCCAACTTGCTCAACGCATGCGCCCTTGTGTTCTGCGACCTTGGGACCCTGGTGATATCAAATTCTTCAAACTTAGCTGCTAAGCTTCTAACCTTGTCTCTATAATTCATCATTGTCGGCTCCTTGGTAGCGTAGGTCCGTTATACTAGTTGGCCACCAGCGTCGAATCTCTGTAGGCTTACATGTTCTTTTCTCCCTGCTTCTTGGCTATCTCCATGCCCGCGAGTAGTACCTCATATTCAGCTTCATTGTTTGAGGCTGGGAACTTGAAGCGTAGGGCGTAGGTTAACTCCACTCCTTCCAGGTGTGATATTACCAGGCCCGCGCCTGCTCCTTCCATTCCAAAGGCTCCATCCATGTATAACTTCCATACGTCTGCACCAACTTTCTTGCCCCAGCTTGAAGGCTGGGACTCATAATCTATGAGAGCTCATTTCCTCTTTTCCTCCTTTAGCATCTCCGCTAGAAAATTTTCCATCACCTGCCCCTTAATCGCCCCTCGCGGGGCATATTCAAGAGCATGCTCTCCCAGCTTAACTGCCCACTTCATCAATCTCCCTGAACTTTCCGGCTTGGTCAGTATCGCTTTGAGTGGTTAATTCGTCAGGACCACAACAGGGTGCGTTTGGAAATACTATCATAACTTCCTTGCTGCATGGACCAACCAAAGCCAGCTTCTCCTGGTTCGTGTATCTCTATTCTGGACCCTGAAGGGCCCGACTAACAAAGTATACCAGTTGTTGGACTTTGTTTTCTTCTTTAACTAGCGCCCCGCTTACAACCTCATCACTTGCTGCCACATATAAGTATTGGGTTTCTCCCTTCCTTGGACTGGTCAACGTGGGAAGATCTTTCAGGTAGGTTTTCAGCTCCTTGAATGCCTTCTCCTGCAATACTCCCCATTGTACCATCCCCTTTTTGTCCACGCATCCTTTCAGCACTTTGAAAAATGGGAACGCTCTTTTATCTACTCTTGACATGAAATGATTCATACCCTCTAGCTTCTCATGCAGGCTTTGAACCTCCTTCACCATGCTTGGCGCTTTCATTTCTAAAATTACCTTTATTTTTTGAGGTTTGCGTGCAGGCCCTCGTTTGACACCATGTGCCCCAGGAATTTTCCTGCCCCACTTTGAACTTGCATTTGGCTGGGTTCAGCTTCATCCCGGTCTCACTAAATTGAAACAAGGTCTCCCTGACGTCCTCAATGAAAGTTTCGTACTGGCTGGTTTTTATCACCATGTCATCCACGTACACCTCCAGGTTTCTCCCAACCTTCTTCTGGAAAATTTTATCCACCACCCTTTGATATTTTGTTCCAGTGTTTCTCAAGCCAAAAGGTATCATACGATAACCGAAAACTCCGTTCTCCGTGATGAAAGCAGTTTTCTTTACATCGTTTTCCAGCATGGGGATCTAATGATACCCCTTATATGCATCGAGAAAACATTTTATTGGGTAGTTGGTAAGAGCATCTACCTTCTGGTCAATGACTGGCAACAGGTAGCAATCCTTGGGGCATGTTTTTTTAGGTCCGTATAGTCTACGCATATCCTCCAGCTTTCACCGATCTTCTTAACCTGTACTAGATTGGCTAGCCAGGTTGGGTAAGGGATTTCGTCCAGAATCCCTACTGCAACTAGCTGGCTCACCTCCTTGTTGACTGCTTCATTCCTTTCCCTATATAACATACTCCATTTTCGCTTGACTGGCCTGTAAGAGGAATCCACCTTCAGCTCACGACATCATACTTCCTTTGAAACCTCCCATATATCTTCCAGCTTCCAAGCGAAGGCTCGCCCATTCTCCTCTAGGACCTTTATCTGCTTGTTTTTCACCTGGGCTGGGAGATTAGCTCCTACCTGTACCGACCAGCTTTCATTCATCCTCACCATCTCCACCGCTGCACCTAGCTTTGATGGATCATTTTTGTCCGTGATTAACCTGAAAGGCCCTACTTTGTTGACCTGTGTCTTACGACTCTCACCTTCATCTTCTCGTTTTCTCTTGCTAAGTGCGATCCTGTGGCACCTCTGGCTTTCTGTTGGTCTCCCTTTACTGTAGCTATCCCTCCTCTAACTGGGAACTTCAATAACAGGTGTAGGGTAGACACTATGCCCTTGAGCAATGCCAGTGCAGGCCTGCCTAGTATCAGGTTGTAGGGGTTGTTCGCCTATAAAACTATAAATTCTATGTCCACATTTTTACTTATCTTGCCCTCTCCCACCGTCACTGGGAGAAGTATGGTGCCTTTCGGCCATAAGGTTTTGTCTTCGAAGTCCACTAGTGGGATACCCATCCATTCCAACTTTCTCCTGGTGTTCAAATCCAGCTTTTCGAAACAATGCAAGTACATAACTTCTACAGATGTTCCTCAGTCTACATATGCCCGGTGGATCCTCTTATTCATCACTATGCTATTATCACCATCGCATCTGCGCCTGCTGGCCAGTCCAGTATCGGGTCGCTATCTTCAAAAGTTATTGCTTCGTTTGCTCGCAGCTTCCTTTCTGCCGGCATTGGCTATAGTGTCTTCCTGCAGCGTGCCTTTCTATGAGACTCAGTCCTTCCTCCTGCACTTCCACCTATAATGGCGTATATATCTGTCACCGTAGCTGCTGTCTCCTTCACCAGGGGTATTCTCTCTCTGTCTTTTGCGGTGTTCATCAACTTTCTCGTATCTGGCCACCTCTTTTCCCTTAACTTGCCTTCTCTCTCTGTCATGGCTCCTTGCCTTGCCCTAACTGTCATGCTGCCTACAGAATCCTCCATAATTGTTTTTGCCCATATAGATGGTCATGTTATGATCCTTCGCGCTTTTTTCCAAATGTGCTAGCTCCCCGCTCTGCACCGCATCCTCAATGTTGCGCTTCAAGTGAATACAGTCATTCGTATCATGGTCATGGTCATCAAGGTACTCACAAAACTGTGACTTATTCCTCTTTCCCGCTGGCATCCTCATCCTGGGTGGAGCATCCCTGATGTCTTTTCCTGCATATAAGGCGAAAATCTCCTTGGGTGTTTTGATCAGCTGGGTGAAAATTCTTTCTGACATATTGAATCTGTCGGACATCTTCCTGTTGCCTGTCCAATCGGCGCCCACTTTCTTCGTTCTTCCTTCCGAGCTGTCCTTGCCAACCCTACACTGACTATGACTTCCCAATGCTTCCTTTGTCCATTTATCAGCCAGGTTTTCCCTGTGGGAATTTCCAACTCTCTTCATCAATTCATTAATAGTCTCTGGCGGGTCCAGGGTGAAGTCCTGTAATAACAACTCATGCTTGAGGCCGTTCAAAAAGGTGTCAATGAGGAACTGCTTGCTCATCTTCTCTACCTGATTTGATTCATCATTAAATCTCTCCTAGCACACTGACAGTATCTCCGCCGGCTTCAGCCTGATAGCAAGCAGCTCCGATCCTGGCTTGCATTAAACGGGTTAAAAAAATTTCCTCTAGCTACCTGAAGTTGTCTATTTTCCCATCTTCCAGGTTCTTAAACCATACCCTGGTTGCGGTTGTTAGGGTGGTTGCAAACACCTCGCACCATATAGCTTGTGGTATCACAAAAATGGCCATGTTGGTACAAAAGTTGTGCAAATGGTTCTCCGGGTCTGCCTCGCCATTATACTGACACAAGTTCATCTGTATTTTAGCTTTGGGTCCACCGTAAAGAGTTGTATCCGCCTGGTAAACGGTGAGCCCCTAGCCTCCCTACTTGAGCCCTCCTCTCTTTCCTTTGGCAGTGCCTTTCACCCAACCTTCTCTTTATTTCTCTGGGGTGGTACATAACCTTCTTTCCACTCGTGATCTGCCATTGTTTCTTCAGCTCCAACTCGCCCCTTCTCCCCCAAAGAGACAGTGCTTCTCTCTCTCCTTGATCCACCTCAAACTGTCTGCGACACTTTCTCTCCTCTAGTGGGCGCTTCAGAATCTCCCTCTTGTTCCAGAAAAAAGATCCGTTAGGTGCACGTCATGTCCCCTCCACAGGAGCTGCCTATCCTCCATTTCTTTTAGCCTGTTCATCAGCTCCTTCTGGAGCTCCACGTTTGAAGGATCTATGAGTTGTTTTCCACCTCTTACGTCGTGCAAAATTGATGTCTTTCTCCCGTCGAGGTGGGTTCATCCTCCTGTGTTACGTCTTCTATCGTCACCTGGTTGTACAGATTCTCCGGCATCTGTGCCATTCTCCGGCATCTGTGCCTCCATTTTCTCCAAGCTACATGGACTAAAAGTTTATTGCAATCCCCACATATGGCGCCAATGTTATTACCAAAAATTTTAGTATGTCTAGTAATGATCCACAACCGCCCAGTATGCACGTGAACCTACAGGGCAGGAAGAAAGAGATCAGGCAGTCAGGCCCAGGGTAGTGCCTGCTCCGACGCTCCGATTAGCCATTATAGCCATGTGGAAGCGTATCTAAGTGAATAGTGAACTGATAGGAAAATCTTACCTTTCTGACACACTTTTCCTCATTATATGTGATTTAATGGCTGATGGGGCTGCAGCTGTCCCATCAGCGCACGTCAAACCCTTCCTGCCAGCCCTCCCGTCCAGGTAGTATCCCTCGGTAAGCAGGCATCACCTTTTCTCTTTTTCTAATTATTGAGCCTTCAAGCCCATACATTATCAAACATAAATTCTCCAAAAAGAAGGTCACAGTGAGTCTCAAACCCCTGGCCTCTAACCTCAATAACTAGAGTTCTAACCACCAGACCAAATAACATTTCTAATCACATACTCAGTCAATAAATATTAAACCTCAGCATATCACTTCAAAAAATATATAAAACAAAATTAAAACTCACCTCTCAGACGTTGAAGCACAACCGTCATCCATCTGCCGACTGTCCCCATCGTCGTGGTTGCATGCACTCGCCTTCTTCTCCACAAAGCACGTGGATCTCACACCCATAACATAGCAACCGCTTGCAGTCTCCTTGCTCGCATCGTCGTCGCCTTATTGTTGACTTACTCACCTCGCCGTCTCTTGGCTTGCCTCACCTTCGACTTACAGTAACTCGTCGTTGAAGCGCCTAAGCGAAGGCAGATTGGAATGGCCGTCACAGAGGCGAAGCTTGAGGTATCCCGTGGCGTCGAAGTGGAAAATCACCGGATAATCACTGCGAATCGGTGAGACGGCGAGATAAGGCACGACACGGCGAAGCATTTGACGTGCTTACTGGAGGGGAAGAAACACTGACGAAAAACGAAGGCGGAGGCAGCGGAAATCAAGGGGAAACCGGATGACGGAGCATATCGGCGAAATTTGGTCAAAAACAGGCGAGATTCCGGCGTCGGGTGGCAGTTTCTGATCGACAGAGGCCGTTTCCGATTGGATGTAGGAAAAAATGAAAATGGAAATCCATATATTTTTGTGGTATTTATAGTATTTTTATAATTGCATAGTAGGTCCCTAATTTTATCAACATATATTTTTAAAAACTCATTCTAAATGAAACTTCTTATTAATTGCACAATAAATCCTGACCTAAATTTTAGCCTGCCTGTAACAAGATTTTGTGCTAACTTTTTATATTTTCACATTTAAGTATATATTAATATTTTAAAAAATACTTCAGTTTTAATCTAAAAAGTAAAGTGGCCCATAAATAAACTTACGGATAGGCTAGTTTTTCTGAAACTTTTCTAGTTTTATATGGCCAAGATGACAAGTAAGTGTCCGATTCAGTTTTAGATTGAATTTAATATAAAAAATATAAAACATACATCTAAATAATTTTAAAAATTATTGTTCAAATATTTTGTTCGACTTTATGTTATGGCCTAAAAATAGAGTTTGATCTTGCATGCTCCGCTGGTTTGCATATATGCCTAAGTAAATCACTTTACTTTTGAATTAGAGGGGTTAAAATTGGAAATTTGAAGGGTTAAAATGGAAAATAATTTTTAGAGGGGTTAAAAAATGGGAAATTTGAATTAATTAAATGCAAGGTAAAATTGTTCAACGAACTTTATCGAAAACTGTTTCATGGCTGAAAAAGGTTGGTAAAAAAACAAAAATAGAGCAGACTGTGTATCAAATATACTAGTTAGATAATACCGCGCGTTGTATGATCGATTAGATAACAGATTGTGTTAATGGTTTTATGATAATTTTTTGTACAATACAGAGATATTTGATGATTAATAAGAAAAAATATAAGTTGAGACTTGAAGCAGGTACTTGTATAACTCATTATAAAATAAATTAAAAACAAAATGAATGACATAGTTGTTTATGCAAGGAACGAGATATTACCCCCTAAAAATGAAGCAAAATGAAATTTTAGATAAGTGTAATGGGTCTGGTTTATTGGTAAGCCACACTCTCTATAACTGAGAGGTACATGGTTCAAAACACACACCCATCAAGAATTGTGAATATTAGAACAATTTCTTGATGGGGATTACCCAGCGTCACGGGACCGTGTCGGTGATCCCCGTTGTGGTTTTCCAACCTGCGGGTGATCGATGATGGTGAGATCGTGGTGGTTCCGGTATCGGTGGCAGCGGTTCGTTGGTGGTGCAACGTTTGAGGGTCCTCTTGAAGGCTTTCCTAGCTATCAAATGGATGGAGTTTCGTGCGCCACTGAGATTTAATAGATTCAATGGTGGTGTCTCCTAGTTAGGTTCTAAATTAGGATGTTAATATGAAATTTGGTTGTTTGTATGTAATCTTTCAAAAAAAATGAAATGCTAGATAAAAACAAGAGAATAACAAGAGAAGAGAATAGAGAAACTCTTAACATTACTATAGTTTAAAGGCAATGCATAACATATATAATTGAACATATGTTAATGTATTTCACAATTGGTTTTTGAATTCAGGAGTAACATCACCTGAATTAATCGGAACAGTACAAGTCCTTGATCTCATTTTCATTACAACGTTTATGTATTTTTTTTATTGAAACAAATGTGGAACATTGGAGCCCTCTAGTTCAAGCACAATCATTTTTATTTCAAATGGACCAATTATTTTCCCTCCATCTCATAGATATGTACATGAGTAACATGATAATTGAATTTTCCCAGTTGCTGGTTGGTCCCCTAAAGAAAATTAAACACTGATCACTGCAGTAAATAAGTAAATAACAAAAAACAATAGATACTCCTAATAAGTGTTTTTATGCTAAACTATTTTTCAATGTTAGAGATACTCTTAAAATTAATATAGTCTAATGACAATGTAGGCACAAGGCTCACACTTTAGGGGTCAGAGTTGAAGAAACTAACAGTTGACATGAAAGGAGAAATAAAACATCGAATCAAATTTCCAGACAAACTAAACTAAACTACATGAGCAACTAATTACATTGGAGAAAAATTAAATAAGTCTCTATAGATGAGAAAAACAGAGAAATATTATAAAGGCGGTTTGCATACATTTGAAGAAGCCTTCAGATGCATCATAATAGGATTTAGAAAAGCTGCATGAATATCATAATGTGTGAACTAAGAAAAAATAATTAAAATGGCAGGATTGGGTACTCAACAAAATTACACAATTGTAAAAAATTTCCATTAAAATATGGTAAGTGTGAGATTACCAGCAGCAATAGAGATGTCCACGTCCTTGTACCTAGAAACAAAGATGCCCACAAGCTTTTATACACTTTGTGATTTAGCCGCAGAGTGGGGATATTTGGAACATTACTCGTGTTCCAAAACATAAATTATATGTAGTATAACAAAAACATTAAAACATGCAATCCATAATTATCATTTCATAGTACATAAGGGGTGCAACCCTTATGGCTTGAGAAAACCTGGATTCTTGAATCTCCAGTTAGCCCATTTTCAGCTTCAAACATCATTATTGTGTGATTGTGTGTTTTCTTGAATCTTGAGAATGTACAACAAATGAAAAAAAAGATGTTAGCTGAAAAAAATGTGCTAATGGCAGATGTTCTCGATTTTGTTATCGTTGTGTTACATAAATGACTTGGAGAAATAAACATTGTCTTAATTGCTATTGTAAAAGAATAACTTGAGCACATGGTTGCTGATATTTTTTTATTATAAAAACATCCTCTCATCATCAGTTTAATGAGAAAGAAAGAACTCACTTTCAGAAGCAGTAGATTCATGAGCGAATTACCAACCAGTGTACCAACACAACTTACTCATGCAATCTCGGTCGGTTGAAGAACACCAAAAATGAAATTCAGGGGTTTAGTACACAAACAGAACAATAGGCCCTCCTTTTATGTACTACAAGGATGATTCACTTCAAGATGCAATCATCCTGTTCCCAAGAAAACAAAGCTTGAGGAAAAAGTTAACGTAGACTGAAGAAAAATGGTGAAATCCGATAAAAAAATTGGTACCTTCCCATCTAGAATATCGAGTTCACCATCAACCCGGCAAGGATTCACAAATCTTAGCTCGACCAACCTTCCTTGTCCCTTACAATGAGCAATCAACATTGAAAGTAATAAATCATTAGGAGAATTCATACTTCGGACACCTTAAATTCCAATTTCCTCTCATCACGTGTTCTTAACATTGAATTTGTGTGATGATATAAGAAATAGAAACTGAATATGCTCCCAGCTGACATACCACGTCAGATTCTTCAATAAGTATGCCTTTGTGAGAAAGTTGATACCTTTTTCCAACTTTAGCACGGAAGGTTGTCTGCAAAACCAAAGCTCACACTCAGAAAAATATTTTAATTAATTTCAGACAAACAATATTAGGGAGGGTCAAATATCTATTTTACATAAATCCTCAACTAAAAAGTGAAAAGGTGTATGTGACTGTTATGTACTCAAATCAACCGCTTCCTAGAATTGTTAAAGAAGCAAAGCTAAATAATATATTTGACAATATATAGTCTTTCAACAACTAAGCCTCTATCTTATAATGGTTCTCTAAATGTTCATATCTCATCATTATGTTTAGTCAGAGACAAATATAACGCCTATCACCATCAGAACACAACCGTAAGAATTACCTCAAGTTCATATTTAGGCCAAACATTGCACTGATTACTATATTTGCCTCCACAATCTTAGCAATATCTCTGTTAACAAAATAATTGAAGGAGTCCAGATGCTTTCATGATACTTCACCAGTCCTCTCACCTTCAACACCAAGAAACATACAATAGCAGTAGTCATAGTAGTATTCCAAGAAATGTCTATTTCACTGCTATTTGTTTTTAAAATATAAATAACCGGGCCTTTTAGAACTCTGGAACGAGTTGGAACTTGTCCACGACAGACTTCACAGGGGAAACGAGCAAGGTGCGGAACTAGGAATTTCATTTAGGGGGGACCGAAAATATTACATTAAAATTTAGAGAAACTCTCATATTAAACCGACTAATGGTTAGACCAATCATGAAAATTCTCATTTCAATAACTTTTAAAGTCAAATTGTAATTATTTATACATTATAATTCATTTTAAAAGGTTTTCCAAGTATAGGAAACTCGATACAATATATAAAAACAAACATCAAATCACCCCCATTAGTTACATTAATTATAAAATGACTCAATCTAACGGTTAGTCAGTCTAAAATAAGACTTCGAATAAAATTAAATCTTGAATCGACAACTAAAACAACAAAGAATAGTAGATTAATTCATATAAAGGTAAAAAAATCAAATACCAAAGAAAACTAGTGCTAAAGAAAATGTAAGATTGATAATTTTAAAAAGGACAATATTCTTATTTTTAATTAAGTTGTGCTCTCCTTTTTTGATCATATAAAAATACCAATGATTAATAATAAAAAAATTATAATATTTTCAAGTATAAGTTAGATAAATATTTAAAGTGAGGTTAAACAAAAAAGAAATTCCATTTCTTATTGGACTCTACACTAAAAACAAAGAGTCTTATAATTAAAACTACTTTATTTTAGCGTTGGTTTATTTCTTGGGGGCGGCCACAACCTTTTTTTTATTCTCAAAAAATAAATAAAACACTAAATAAATATAAAATATCTGTAGTAAAATAATAATTAGCGGGGACCAGGCACCCCTTGGTTCCCCCAATGTTCCGCCCATGCGAGCAATTGTTTGTTAGCACTGTCACCTGGGTTTGGCTATGCATCTTAAAGATTTTTAGACATTGTTGAACCATCACGATCCACCATCAACAAATCGAATCCAAATATCCCCTTTCCTCTCTACCCACACTGATTCGTCACATTCTTCTTCTTCAGTTCCGCTAGCACCACTTGCTTCACAATCATCCTGTCATGAATAAAAAAATTCAACATCCAATAAACAATTTTCAATTTCACCTAAAAGGAAGAAAAAATCATAAAAAGAAAGAAAGACCAAGACCAAAGATACACAATTTTCCATACCTTCTAGCAGATTTGACATTGAGTAAGTTGGATAACTTGTTGAAAAGCAGATTTCGAACAGTGTTCCAACATCAATCAACCCCTCTAATTGGGACAAAACAAAACCTCAAATTCAACAAGCATTAAGCACTCTCGTGGAAAAACAACAACCACAATTTCAGAACTCGCGCATGAGGAACAGAACTGAAGAAACAAAGCGCGCCAGCAGCATCAAAACGTCATTGTTTTGCGTTGTCATCATCCTGCAAAGATTAAAACACTTATCAAGGGGAAGGGTGAAGATGTTTACAACGAGGCAACGTTCAATCGCAACCTCTGAAAAGCAGAAGAGTGAGATGCTGACTAAAGGGCAAAGTCTGGAATGAGAAGAAAAAAATAAAAGTTCGTGAAATGACTCCTCTACCCCTGAACGACCATTTGTGTCAACCATCGTATGGGAGAATTTATTTTAAAGTTTACTGGAAGATGAAGACAGGAGGAGTGATTTGAAAATTTATTAGATTAGGGGAATATACAAATATAACCCTATATAATTGAGAAAGTGCAGATATAATCCTAACATAATTTTCAGTGCAAAAATAACCCTAACTATTTTATATAAGTGCAAACCCTAAAGCCTATATTCCCGCATTGAATGGCCATTTCCGGCCATTGAACGACCAAAAATGACCAAGACGCCCTTTCAGCCTAATACTAAAATTTACATGACCAAAATGCCCTCCACCGCCACCGCTCTACCTTCAGCTGCCACCTCCTCCACCAGTAGCTTGCCTTCACCCCGCCTCCACCACCACCACCAGCTCGCTTCAGCCACCAGCTTCCATCATCTAACACAGCCCATGCCACCAGCTTCCATCATCTCCCACCGCTCTCTTGCCACCGTCGCCCCCGCTGCCAGCTTCCATCAGCTCTGGCGCCCCCGCTGGAAAATCGAGACTTATCCTAGCCCTGCCTCCTCCTCTGCCCTAGCCTCCCACCACTCTCTTGCCACCTCCGCCCCCGACATCAGCTTCCATCATCTCCTTTGCCCCCGCTGGAAAATTGAGATCCATCCTAGCCCCTTCCTCCTCTACCCTAGCCTCCCACCTCCGCATCCTTTGCCCTAGCTTCCCATCGCCTCCTCCTCAGCTCCGCCGACCACCACCACCAACCTCTCTCCCCGCTTGCCACCCCCACATCCCCACGCTACCTCCACCACTATCGGTCACTATTTTCGGCACCGCTATCTCCGGGATTCTCATCTACATCCCCGGGCCACGCTACTCTACATCTCGGGCCTTCCTCAGTTCTGTGCCGCTGTGAAGCCAACGCCCAGCCAAGCAACGAACAAACCTGATTCCGAGTTTGAGCGGCAACTTTAACTTACCAGTGGTGGAAATCTCCGGCCAAGCTCAACTCGGCCAATCCCGAGCGGCAACCATTTTTTCCGAGATTATCGACTCCACTGCGACGGAGTGATTGGTAGTAGTTTGGGAAAGAGAATGACGATTTGGGAAGATGACTAGAGAGGAAAGAGAACAATCGAAGGAGAAGTCTGCAGTTAGGGTTAGGGAGTTTTTGGGTTAAAATAATAAATTCACTTTTTTTGTTTTCCATTTTTAGAAGGGTAAAGTTGATTTTTTATCTAATTCCGGCCACAAACTGTCAAAAATGGTTATATTTGCACATAAGCTAACTATCTAGAGTTATATTTGCACTTTCAATTATCATAGAACTATATATGCATTTTGGTGAATTATGTAGGATTATATATACATTTCGCTTATTAAATTATCTAGAGTTGGTGAGGTTTGATCATTGATGATGAACTTTCGAGACAAAATTATTGGGTGGAGATTAATAAAGATAACATCAAATTAAGCATCTCCAGGTTGTAGCAGCCATCTATTTTTCATTTTCTAAGGATGACATATTGGTCGGTTTGTTTTATTCTCAATCTTAATACTACCAAAACTTGACAATTGATGTGATTGACTCTTCTGACAAAGTATTTTGTTTCCTGAACTTATTTTTTTGGTTTGGATTCGACTAAAGTCATTGTCGGTATAAAATGGTTTTTGAAATTTCGATTTTACCTAAATGTTTAATTAGCCGTAACCATATTCCAACATAATGAAAAGAAACTGTAAAGTAAGAACACACAGATTTGATTATGTAGTTCGGTGTAAAATTACCAACATCTGCGGGGTTTTGCCCAATTCAAAATAAATTCAATAATCAAAGCAAGATAGTACAATAGACACAACTTATACTTATCTTTTTCAATTACAACATGTGAATTTTGCAATCTCCCCTTGCTACCGATCCGTCTTGACTAGATTCCCTCTGACCTCGATACAAGTCGACACTGAATCTCCTCCTCCCGAGAAATTAAGACTTCCGATTATGAACTTAGATCAATAGGTTATTATTCATGTTAGAACATAAACTGATCTCTCGGCTATTCGTAAGTTAAAATATGCGCACAAACTTTCTTCTGTTATATTCGTGAAAACCACAGTCACAATGTCCTCAATATTTATAACTCCGATTGCACCTTCTTCAGTTATCCTATAATTCTAATTCAATCTCATAAATATAGGAATTGACATATTTTCTTGAACCACAATATTTTCTTGTATAATCCATCCAAGGTTAATCGGAATTTTCTTCCCAACACAGTACAAGAGTTTGGTCATTTCTCTGGTTAAAGCTGAGGTATTTGTGGAGGGAATCCAGCAGTTAATGGCAATTTTCGAGAGACGAAAATACATGTTGGTCAAGCCTGACATGGAAGCATTTCCCTGGTCTCGCCATTTGGATATTACCCAACCTCAGATCTCATGCAGTATTTGATCATTTCTTAACTCCAGGTCCTCAGCATATGGTCCATCAAACTCAGGTGTAGTTACTCAAAGCAATCTATTAATCCTTTCACCAGAAAAATTTATAACATTACCCCTCACATATGCCAACTGTACCACTCAAAGTTTACATCCAAATTTTCTGCCATTACATTGGCATAAAATTCCTGTACCAGATCTCTGTTATACTCCTTGTATGCAATAGCAGCAACAGAGAGACCTAAATGCTCCAAGAAAGCTGTAAAGTCACTTGCCTTATAGGTCTCCAAATCCAGTGACCACTCTGAGATGTATTCCTTTCACTGATCACATCCTAGCTCTCCTGACAGACATCATTTAAAAAATCATCATTTAGTGCATCTGCTGCTGATGGAGCTCTTCGAGATCTCTGTTCAGATTCCTCATTCACTCTTTTCAGACTGTCTTGGCCCTTCTGCAACCTCAATCACTTTCCTTTTCAATTTCCTTATTTGAAAAAATTCACCCAGTATTTCATCACTGGAATAGGCAAGGGTTTCTTCTTGAACATGTTCCTGTGTTGGAACATCTTCCTCCTCCATAAATTCAATCTCCTCCATACTCTGATGGTCTGATGTTGGAACGTCATCAAGGTCATCCTCAGCTGCAAAAATATCCTCTTACACATGTTCATACTGATTTGATGTTTGAACATCATCATCTGTTAGTCCTTCTGCTTCACCTTCAACTACTCCTGTCTCCATCTCAGAGGTCTCAACATCCATCTCCTCAAGCATCTCATTGTCCTGATTCTCAACATCAGGTTCTGCTCTCTCCCCAAGATGTTCATCTCCACCTGATGTTGGAACATATTTGGTTCCTTCACCAAGATCATAATCTTCTCTGGCAACCTCAATATGGTCATTCACTTCCCCAGCATCATCAGCCTGTGTTGGAACATAAGTATCACCGGTGGCTTCTAATTCGTTATCATATGAGTCAATATCAATCACAACATGTGGTGTTTCCCTCAATCTCTTCAAAATCTCAACAACAGCAGGATCAAAGACTTGAATGGCTTTGAAACTCATTGAGCACAGTACATAAACATCTTCAGAGCAGTTTCTGAATTTTCTAACCCTCGGTCTTCTAGGTCCAAAAACATAAGTATAAGCACACATGACCTTCTTCCCATTGTACTCTATACAATATAATTCAGTTAGCCTTGGATTTCAATCCTCCATGTACTGAATATCTCCTATAATACCCTTCAACAGATGACTCAAATCATACTCATTTATTTTGCCCAACATACTCTTATATCCTCTTAGGTATACCTTCTTATTATGCTTCATATAATACTTCATGCAATCA
>JAULKM010172652.1:0-15571 GCA_032355605.1 Rubia tinctorum | reverse complement strand
CTATCTACTTAGTTGTATTTAGTAAGCATACTGGGCTTATAAATTGTATTTTTGAGAGGTACGGCGACGACCTCCCAATATTTATAGAGTTTCTTTAGGAAGCATTTCAGTCATTGTTGTTTAAGTGTGCTCTAGACACCAATTCCAAAATCAAAATTGTCATTTGAAATGCAATTTAGATAACTATAACGACGCCGTAATTGCCCTCTAAACTCCCTTAAAATAGTAGTTTTTAGCCTATATTTTGTAGGGTTTCTTTATAAGGCGGTTCAACCGATGTTCATTAATTTAATGCACCCGGACACTTGTTTTGACACCAGAACTACCCTTAAAATGCACTCAGACACCTGTTTTGACGTTGGAACTTCCCTTGGAAATCCCTTAAAATTGCAATTTTTAGTGCATATGTTTTGGGTTTGTTTAGACGGTGATTCAACTTCCGTTGTGTACTTTAGTGTACTCCTCATGCCTGTTCAGACGTCTAAAATTCCGTTAGAAGTGCACTAAAGTAAATAATGGAGCTGTCGTTCCAAACTTTTAACGGTGGTCCAAGCTCAACCACCATTTATAATACCAACCGCCATCTATCGAATTTTTAACGCCGTCTATCGTCAATCTAGTTATTGGGACAAATGTTTAGAGTTTGAAACTTATGATTAATGGTGGTTCAGAAGACGATGAATATTCTAATAAGCCCAAACAAATTGTTGGGCCTATTCAGCCCAGCAAGTATTTGAGAAACGGTCAGCATCATTACCACATTTTTGGCATTTTTTTTGTCATTTAGAAGTTAAGTTATACACAAATACTATTAAGGTTATTCAATTATAAATACAAGGTGTGTCTACATTTTAGTATTCATTTTCATTCTCATACCATATTCATACAATATACGTACTAACTTTGGCATCAGAGAATTTTCCCCTGGAATACTACGAGGTTTGTTCTTTGTAGATTACAACCAAGGGACTTGTGGTGCAGCTTGACCTATTTTGAGAAGCATCAATTTGCACGCCTGGTGGGACCAATTAAGTCATATTTAAGTCTCTTGATTTAAGTCCACTTCTGCGACTACTCAAAGGAGTGCGAGGTTGAGGATCAAGGGAATGGGCAATGCTGACGAGGTACATTCTTGTACAGAAGAATCAGCAAGATGATTAATTCCCTGACCTTACATAACATTGAGCGTGAGACGCTGCAAGTCTCAATTGGACCTAGTTTGGCGTCTATTCGATGTAGCTGGATATTTGAGGCTGCTCGAGATCAGTTTAGAACCTGGTGTAGGAGTCGGAGATATATGCCCTCTACAAAATCCACCAGTTACTCAGTGTGATGAGATGGATAGTCACTTCAGGGAAAGTTAGGATGACTCATACATTGAAGCCTATGAACGGGGTTTTTAGGAAAATTGAGGTACAAGAGAAGCAGTTGGATTGCAGCCAGATTTGGCTCAGGTGGCACAAATATTGATGGCAGCAGGGTACATAACACTCCACCTTCGATACCTCCGGGGCAGTCAAGGGGAGTGACACCTTCGATGTCAATGGAAATGCCCATGAGTCCAGTATCCCACCCCATGTTGGGAATCCCTTATCCTGGATATGTGGGGGAGACGTTTCAACTGCGGCCTCGACCCTCATTTCTAGATAACACTCCAGGAATTATCTTTTCGATGCATGCATTAATGCCCATGGTTCCTTCTTTCCTGGTTTCGAACATGGCCAGACACTGGTATCATCCTTGGAGATTCAAAGACATGAAACCCAGGATACCTGAATTTTTTAACATCTGATCAAGTACCTTATGGTTATTATGGGCAGGAATCCATGCCCTTTATGTATTTAGGGAATTCAGGAGCTAGGCATTACTCAGGTTACATGGTTTCTCAACCAAATTATCTTTTCCTTTATACAAAAGCTCATCTACGTCTATATTAGAATAGAAATCCTTTATCCGGAGCAGAGATGAAAGATGCTTTGAAGAGAGAGTTGCACAGGTTGATAGGGCTCATGGAACAGGTTGTAGCACTACCAAAGATCCCCCTATTTAGCATCGGTTTATTGGCACCAGTTTTTGAAAACCATTGCCTAATTGCCCAATTTTAATTTGCATATGTTTTTTCAAATGTAGCATCGGTTATTTGAAAATCGGTGCTACATTAGGAAAAACAGGTGTTAAAGTGTCACCGGTTTTGAAGAAATCGGTGCTAAGAATAACCGGTGTTAAACCTAGCACCGGTTTTTATGAAAATCGGTGCCAAATCCCAAATTTATTTAAAAGTGGCACCGGTTTGTAGGGCACTGGTTTGAAAACTGGTGCTAGAGAAAAATTGGCACCGGTTTTTTGACACTACACAAAAACCGGTGCTAAATTAAACATTAAATGTTCTCAACTACCATGATGAAAATAAAATCTGATTTTTGAACTCTCTTTTCTATTCATTAATGGAGGGTTTTTGTGGAAGGTGAGCGTCATCCCAAGTCATGAAAACCCATGAATGTAAGTTTTCCTTTACTTTTGTTAATTTCATTAAAATAGTAGTGATTGCAGCCATTAATGCATGCATAAGGAGAGTTTAGTTATATTTACAATTGATTTCTATGCTTTAATAGAGTTTTTATCACGTCGTGGGTGTGTGAACATGGTTATCTTTATTATATTGGTAGATGGTAAATCTATATCTCTCAAGAACATGGTAACCTTTGTAGTCATAGGAAATGGATTGTGTTTTTTTTATAATGTGTGGATATTGAATTATGGGTTGTTTTTTTTAATATCACATTTAGGTACAATGGATCGAGAATTGATTCTTGCATGGAGATAAAAAAATGGTTAATTGTCCAAGTGCAACTAGATGGAGTGGTGAATATATTGGTTTAGTAGATTCCTTTCTTGATTATGCCTACGGTAAGGATGTTTTGTCCATGCAAGCGATGTTTGTGTCGGGAAAGGTTTGAAGAATGTGGGGTTGTTAGATTTCACTTGCTGAAGAACGGATTCGATGGAGGTTACATTGTTTGGACATTTCATGGGGAGGTAGGGCAACAACGTAAGGTTGGTTGGTTTGAAGACATGGATGGAAACAATTGCACCATTGATGCTATGTTTGATGACATTGTAAGAGATTTTAAGAGGAAGCATGAAATATTGAGTGCTTTTCTAGAGGAAAAAGAGAAGCTATTTTTATCCGCGATGTAAAAGTAAGAATACCATAATATCCTTTTTTATGGAGGTTTTTAATTTAAAAGCTACAAGTGGTTGGAGTGATACAATTGTGAATTCACTCCTAAAAATTGGGAAGGATACGTTGTTGGATGGGAATGGAGTGCCTAAATTTTTTTATGAGGCGAAGAAAATATTGTGTCCTCTTGGTTTGGAATATAAAAAAATACATGCATGTCCAAACAATTGTTTGTTGTATGACGTTGATCTTAAAGATGCGTTTGAATGTCATGTGTGCAATCGTTCAAGGTATAAGGGTGTGATGAAAGATGTTGATATGTGTTTAGCTAAGAGCAAGAAGAAGGTCCCGTTTGTATGTGGTATCTTCATATAATTCCAAGGCAGAAGAGTTTATTTGCAAATCCAAATGATGCAAAGAACTTGAGGTGACATGCAGAGCAGGATATACCAAGTGACGGAAATATTAGACATCCAGCAAACGGTGAGCAATGGAATTTTTCTGACAAAAGGTATCCTACATTTGGTTTGGAGGTTAGAAATTTACTCCTTGCTCCGCGTACTGATGGGATGAATCCCTTGGATATATGTCATCGAAACATAGTTCTTGGCCCGTGATGTTGGTTATCTATAATTCGCTCCCATATTTTTGCATGAAACTGAAATATGTTATGATGCTTGCACTAATCTCAGGTTCTAGACAACCTGAAAATGACATTGATGTGTACTTGCAAACTTTGATTGATGATTTGAAGTTGTTTTGGGAAGACAATGGGGTGACGGTATTTGATGGCCATATGAATCTGGAGTTCCAATTGCGCACCCTGATTTTTTGCACGATGAATGATTTTAGAACGTGTGGAAATTTGTCGGGGTATGTTTCGAAGGGGCACAAAGAATATCTTATTTGTGAGGAGAAGACAAAATTCAAATAGCTAAGGCACGGAAAAAAGACAGTGTATCTCGGCCATAGAAAATAGCTTCAAGGAAATCATTAATACCAAGATGATGTGGTCAACTTTGTTGGGGGGAAAGAACAAAGGAAATCCCCCGCACCACTAACTGGTGTGCATATTCATATGAAGGTAAAAACATTGAAAGTAGTATTGGGAGAGCACAAAGGCAAAGGAAAAAATCCAATGTGATGGTCCATAGAAGGAGAGGTATATTTTTTTTATTTACCGTACTGGGAGCATCTTGAGGTTAGGCATTGTCTGGACGTGATGCATACTGAGAAAAATGTATGTGAAAGTCTGATAGGTACTCTGTTGAATATTCCGTGGAAGACAAAAGATAATTTGAATGTCCGATTAGACTTGGTTGAATTGGGAATCAAAAGTGACCTTGCTCCAGTAATGAAGGGAAAGATGACTTACTTACCCCCTACACCTTGTACATTTTCGAAGGAGGAGAGAACCTCTGTTTTTAAATGTTTGAAATTAGTGAAGGTCCCTATTGGTTATTCGTGAAATGTTAGTCGGGTAGTTACAGAGGATGGTAGGATGATTGGTTTGAAATCTCATAATTTTCATGTTTTGATGCATCAACTGTTGCCTGTTGCTATTCGTGCGGTTTTGGAGGATAATGTGAGGTACTCAATCACTAGAATTTTTTTTCTTCGGCTCCATATGTCGAAAGTCTATTGACCGCCTCCAATTGGAAGTCCCGCAAAAATAGGTTGTTGTTGTGCAGTGCAAGTTGGAAATGTATTTCCCTCAAGCTTTTTTTGATATAATGGTTTACATGGTTGTTCATTTAGTATGGGAGATAAGGATATGTGGTCCAGTTGGTATGCATTGGATATATTCTTTTGAGAGTCATATTAAAGTATTCAAGGGATATGTGAAGTGTATGAGTCGACTAGATGCTAGTATTGTTGAGAGGTATGTTATTGAAGAAGTAATTGAATTTTTCTCTAGTTATCTCCAGGATTGTGCTAGGGTTGGGGTGCCAAAGAATCGACATGTTGGATGGCCGGTGGGTAAATCAAGGTCTATAGGAATGTTATTCACTCCATTGCATTGCGACTCGATGAAAGTTCATTTATATGTCTTGAGGAATTTTAGGGAAACCGTAGATTACGTGACCGGACACCTTAATTTGATCAAAGAGGTTAATCCTACGTGGCCCCCAATAAAGTTCCGTTAGAGCATAATGAAACATTTGTGAATTGGTTTTATGATCGATGCATTGCGGGGGACAAAAAAATTCGAGCATTTGCAAGGAAGCCTAATTGCACAGTAATGATGTATTCTGGATATGATATGAACGGTTTCAATTTTGCTACTAGGGACCAAGATTCAAGGAGCACGACACAAAACAGTGGCGTTTATGTTGAGTCTGAAACAATGTGACAAGCAAGTAAGAAAGACAACAAACCGATTCTAGTTGTCATATCATTTTGTGGCGTTGTTGATGAGATTTTGGAGCTTGGCTATGGAGAATTCAAGATTCCGGTTTTCAAGTGCATATGGTTTGGCAACAGATCCAGAGTTTGAACTGGCGATCCAATGGGATATACACTGATCGACAATAGTCATGAAGCATATGGAAATGCTCATTTTGTTTTGGACGACCAAGCAAGGAAAGTTTTCTACGTTGATGATCCGTGCAACATAGGGTGGTCAATTATCTTACAAGGTAAGAAATATTGCTTCAGTGATGAGATTGATTCGGAGGTTACACCGGAGTAATTAGAGTTTCCATCAATTTTCCCCCAACTGATTAACGATGAGAGGGGAGCGGGAGCCGTACGCGGGAAACACAATGATGGAATTTGGATTGACGCAGATGGCAGGGAAATGGGGTTGTGCAATCGAATAAGGGTAAGGTGGTTGGAGACTAGTGGTTTAGTAGTATAAACTTTTCTGGGTACATTAGGTATGTTTGAAGTATGTTCTGTATTGTATGACTAGCAAACACTCCGAAACTGTGTGCTATTTGGTACTAATTTTGATATGAATAGATCATACAAGTTTCATATACATTGGTCTACCCTAACAGTTGCATTTGGCAGAAATGAATATGGAATTTGGTGTTGCGTGCAGCTGCTCTAGTAGTTGCATTAAGAAAGAAAAATATACTGTGCATAGCTACCCTATTAGTTCAATTAGGATTTTGAAAAAAATACAATTGGGTTCTGGCCGTAGTTGCGCGCAGCTGCTCTTTCATTTCAATTGCGCAAGAACTATGCTAGAAATGGTCACTGGCTGCAGCTGCTCTACTATTTCAATTTCACAAGAACTGTACTTGAATTGGGCAATGACCGCAGTTGTGCGCCACTGCTCTATTAATTCGTTTTGTGAAAAAAAAAGTATCATTTTCCCATGTCCGCAGCTACGCGCAACTACTCTAACATTATCGCTACAAACTCTACAATAGCCCAACAACATATAGATTGCCACATTTAGCATCATGAACGAAAAAATCCCCAACACTTAACACAATCAAGAAAAAGTAATCAACCATTGCAATCAATGAGAATGGATGTAAAAAACTAAAAAGCATCATCCTAATTAAGTAAGCATCTTAAACATAAATTATTAACTAACATCCAAAATTAGCAATCAAAAGGAATGGATTTGAAATTCGAAATATGCATGGAAACAAAAAAAAACATTCAATTGCAACCTGTGTTCACGGGCACCTCAGCGGTTCATTCCTTCTTCGAGTCTTCCTCCTCCATCGGGGTCGATGACGTGTTGAACATTGGTAGTGCTCCCAAATCCTTCACCTTTTCCCCCCATCACCATTAAGTACTTTCTAGCCTTCTAGGTCCAGCAAATGAGGTGATCCATCTTGGACTCCAATGCGTCCATTTGGGACTCAAACTTTTCCATGAAGAGTTGACTCATTTTTGGGCCGGATGACGCTGCTGAAGTTGCTCGTTTTCTTTTCGTGAAGACAGTAGGATTGATAGGACCCATCAGATTGTGGGGAATGTTTGTACCTCTCTACTCGCAACTAGCCTTGGAGCAAAACGCCATGATAAGGGAAGTGAAACTGATGGAGTTGTGATGTTGAAGACTCTCTCGAATCCCCGCCAAAATGGTACTCTCAGCGTCGATGCTCGAATTCTTCTTCACTTCGTACAGCAGCAAGAGACGTGAACGATGAACTTTGTTGTTGATCCTTACCGGCTTCAGGCATGTTGCGATGAATTGTTACCAAACGTTCATCTATTTCGACAAGTATTTATTGTCGATGCTTGACCATTCGGTGGGGAGATTATTTGTAACACTGTCACCATCCTCGCAGACTTCCTTCACAATTTCAGCCCACGATGCTTTCTCAACGGCCTTGTCTACAACTGTGTACTCAGCTACTGGCCTCGAGAGGATTCTATAGAAGTTGTTGATAGCATCGAATGATATCATGACTCACTTAGAACAGACACAAATCTCCTCGGAATTTGTGTACTTGAGCAGCGCCATAACCTCACATGTCATGTTAGTAAGCACCGAGGAGCTATAGAAATGCTCCCATCCGTGACGCTGAATGTACTCCTTGTACAGCCGCTTCACCCTTAAGCCTCTCTTTAGAACTAGTCCATGGCAGAGGAAACTGCTGTACATATTCTTCAGCTCCGGAGAGTCAAAATCAGGTTCCGGCATTGAAGGGGCTATGACTGTCATCTATAGCCTGCTTCCTTGCTTCTCCACATGGCCACCTCTGGTCTTTTTTCGGGCATTGCCGGTGCCGTCTTTGCTCGGGCTTCCCTTTCCTGACTTTTTCGGGGCCATATCTGAAAGAAAACAAGCAAAGCAACATGTGAAACAAAAAAAATTGATGTTGGTTTTCACATCAACAGAAAAGACGACCACACCAACTTCTATCAGAGTCGTAAACTCTCCACTACCACTGATTTTTCTACCCCCAGAAAGAGATGATCACAATGATGTTTAATGATAGCATACCTTAAAGCTGTCGAACAAGGATAATAAACGTCAACCAGAAAACAAGTAGAGGTAAGACAGAAAAAAATTCCGTATGTATTTCACTTCCAGGTCCTAGAACGGAATTCAGAGGGTCCTAACTAACACCAAGATGCATTAGATTTTTACTTTAAAAATTTTCATGAGAGAACTAAATTGCATTGCAACTATTGACTACTGATCACATGCTTCAGGTCCTATAAAAATGTCTATAGAAATGGCTACTAGTGACTAGTGACTACTGATCACTATATCCAGGGTTATCTCCAAAATGTTAGCTATAACCAAATTCACAAATCACACATAAAGTCTTCATCTTGATATAATGTTAAGCAAATTCAGTTTCAAAACCAAGCAAAAACCTAAGCGGCTTCCCCAAAACAAGTTACACATAAACACTAAAATTACTATACAGCTAAACATTCAGAGAGGGTGTAAAATATGCTTATTCAATCAGAATCATAAATAGCTTCATCCTCTAAAAACTGTAAAAGCATAACAATAGGTTCAATCAAAACCACTAAGATGTCGTCTACATAACTGACCTCTACCAAACAAAGACCAATGAAAAAGTTATGACATCTTAACATATCTAGGCTTGAACCAGATTCCCAACCCAACAAGTTAATTACAAGAGATTATATATGACCCAGCACATACCCAAGTTAACTTAATCAAATTGAATTCCATTTAAGTAAATAAACAAGAACAAAACAACGACTAAATAGCATCCAAAATCAATACCAATAATCATTCCAAATCATCCATAGGAGTCATATCCAAAAACTAATACTCCTTATACTTGTTCACACAAAGCGTAAGATCAAAATGTTCCAGCATCACAAAACAATTAAACAAACCTAAGTAGTAAGCAGAACCGCAAAACCAGGCTCCTTAATTTTCTTCTCAGCAATCTTGGAGATAAGTTTCGCATTCACAACAACGGCCTGGTTCCCTGGATATAGTGATCAGTAGTCAGTAGTTCCTCAATGTCTCAAATCACATTTTAATAAATCATCATGTCTATATATTTCCTAGAGATGAAAAGAGAGAAGGGTTGGGAGTAGCGCTACCTTCTTGGACTTCGACAATTTGCTCTTGGTTGTTGCTTATGAATCAAAAGAATGGAAATGCAAAAGGACAACAATGAGAATCGAGGCAAACTTAGGGTTTATTCTGAATTTTTTTTAGAAGAATGCTGGTGCGAGCTTACCAAATTGGATGAGGAAGTCGAAAAGGTGGCGGACGTTGACAGGGATGGGGAAAACTTGGCCTGAGAAGGCACAGGGAGGAAAGGTATCTTCTTCCCATTTAAGAATAATTTGGGGAAAGGGGGCTATGTTTTTCCTTGTTAATAATAGGGTTGAGGATCATCAAAAAAACCATCGTTCGGTATTTGGGGGAAACTGACCGAAATTTCCATCGCCTAAGTGTTTGCGGGAGGGCTGAATTTCTGCGTGATTAGGGTAAGGGGGGAAGAGGTTTTCGGCAAGGGAGAATTGAGGGGGAGAAGGGGTTGTTTGTGAATGACCCTTTATTAAACAAGATGAAGGGTGGGTTTCCCAAAGCTCAACTTTTCTGTTTTCCCTCTTGTATCTCCCCTCCAACTGATACACAGATTTGAAAAAATGGTATCTTCATTGTTGGCCCACATTTATCTGTAGAATAATATCGTGCTATGTAATGACATGTTGAATTCGTATTAATAAGTTTTTTGTAAGATAGAACTATTCAATTTCAGATAATATTCGAAGCACAATGAAATAGAAATTAGTACTGTCAGACGGGGATGTTTAACTCATTCCTACTAACGGAAACAGAAGTTGTCCCCAAACAACAGTAAAACATTATAAAATATAAATTCTTTTTTTTCCTTTATATATGTAGGCTTTACAAAATTATTCAAATATATCATTTCCAAAAATATATTTCAAACACTAGTGAACGTCCGTTCAAACAAGAAACGGTTGGTCAAACACAAGTCAACATCCGGTTAAAAAGGTAACAGGTGGTCAAACACTAGTCAACATCCGGTCAAACACTAGTTTACGGACGATCAAAGAATAGTCAACGTGCGATACATGTCTTCAGTTAAACTACCTCTGCACTGCACAAGCAAACGGTCTCGAAAACACTAGGCTTGGTATAACACAGGTATTCTCGTACACTACCTTCGTACTACAGATGTAAGGGTCGGAAAAGCACCAGACAGTGTACTGTGTAAGTCTTTGGGTTCACATACACAAGTAACGGTCGGTCATAAACTAGTCCAAAGACAACCCAAGTCTTCCGGTTAACTAGTGAGCGTACTTTACAAGTCTTCTGGCGTACTAACTTAGTAATCCATATATTTATGTCCAGTCAAACACTAGTTGAGGGAAAATTAGCACCTACACTACTGCCAGACATATATACTAAATTGAAGAGTGAAACATACGTTGGAAAGTAATTGGACAGGCACTCTATGTGAACAAGTCGAGTCACGATAGACGTATTGTACAAGTAAAGGTCGGTCAAACACTATTCAACGTACTTAATGACCTACACTACTTGACTAAATGTTGGACTTGAGCCGACCCTTAACTGGTTAGGCATTCTATGTGCACTGTTGGACTAATGATGGACATACTATTCAAATGACGGTTGATCAGGCACTAGTCCGCAAACATATATGTAATTTGGCTTGTAGTAATTTATGGTCAAATCATAATTTTTTTGCCATCAATCCGTCCACAAATATGCATACATATGTATATATATGTGCATACATTCATATAAATATTTATATTCATATATAAATATAAATATAAATACATACAAATATACATGTATGTATGTACATATGAATGAATAAATATATACACATATACACACATATATACACACATATCACTCACTAAGTATATATTTAAAGAAATATGACCAAAATGTCACTCAAGGTATTTATTATCATGTAACTTTAAAATATAAGTAATATGTAACAATTATTTAAGTTGACCATGTAAATCTATTTCCCCTATACAATGGAGATGAACATATGTACTGTACCTTTGACTATTTTCGGTCTAACAAAGCAAATTCCCTCCCAAAATTAGTCCAAGGGCGGGAAGCCTAGGACCTTCCCTCTTTTTTCGGCCCCTCAACCCTCCCATTCTTTTCTCAAATTTCACTCCTTCTCTTCCCACTTTTCCCAAAACCAACTCCTCCCAATTTCCTTCCTCCTTCAAAGCACTATCAAAGAACATGATGGGTCATGATATTATGCAAATTTACCCATGGAAGTTAAACCCATGTTCTCAAAAATGTTTCTCCCCAAATGTAACTCATTCCCCAATTTCCCATCCTTGTAGCAATTTTTTTTGAATTTTGTCCCACCCCTCACTCACAAGGCTGATCCACATTTCTTGGGTAAGGTTTCTCACTTCGTAGGCTCCTTCCCATTCCATATAGTTTCGTCAACTTCCAATTGCCTCTTTTGTTCTGCCAAGCACAATAAAAGGTTAGTTGTATAATTATTGTGTGGATGCCAATTGCATTCTTACCATAGATGAGAGAATATAATATGTTGCTCATATTTCACTCTAAATTTTCATGGAAATTGCATTTTTTTATTCATAGTGTTTGTATTTGTTGGAATACGATGTTTGAATATATGTATGGTATTTGGTTTGGTTGGAGGAAAATAGGATTCATACCTATTCTACTGAATGGAGAATAGAATTCATTTCCTGGTTTGGTTTGGTTTCGGTTGGTTAGTTTTGTCCATTGGAGCTAACTTTAATATTTCTTGGTTCAACTAGGTTCATATGGAAGTGGGAATTTCTTCTTATGTGAGTGTTTTAATAGGTCATGTTGCATGGCAACACTCGGATAATTTTCCCAACTTTTACAATCTACTCCTACATGTTGAATTTGTGACGTGATGTGTATAAGTGTGTTATTTGCTTGAATTCATTTGAGGGAATTTTTGACATGTCCACCAATGATTCCTTTACTTCTTTTACTCATGGCAGGGCCCTATTGCATTGAATGACGAAGGCGAAGAAGAAATTGGTTCTAAAGAACATAGTTCATACTGATGAAGTTGTGGAAAAATGTGACCTGCCAATTGAAGAATATGAAAATGATGACGTCAATAAAGATGTTGTGGATGATGCCTCTACCTTAGAAAAATCAGAGGATGACCATGAACTGAATTTGACCAAGGACAAGGGGAGAATATGGACAAGTTTGAGATCAATGAGTATTGCAAGCATAGAGGTACAGGCACATGTAAGTCAGTCTTACTAGCAAAGCAAAAGAAACCCCTACAAATATTCTTCGACAAAAACTTTGAACCCATGGTTATGCGCAGCCGATGGTCCGGATATTGTGGCTATGCTTTCACCTCGGGACATGGCATAATTGGAAAGCCGTCCTGGAACACGTTAAGAAAGAATCTTGGGAAGGCATTCTTGTAAGTATGTTCCATTCCTTCATCATAATTTTGTGTTCCCCAACAAAATTTAAAATTAACATTATAAAATTTTGACTTCCCGTAGATGAGCTGGGATATACAGACCAAAATGAGCTTCGATGAAATGAATGAGTTCCGCAAGAAGTGGACGGTTTATGCGGGTGAAAAGTGGAGGAATTGGAAGACGAAGATGGCTCGAAAGTACATCATCGACGCAAAACCGGGTATCCATCCATGGACGGTGTATCAATGGATGGATAGAAAAGAGTGAGAGCTATTTGTCAAACATAGAATGACCCCCGAATTCAAGGTCAATATATAAGTCCCCATATTTTATTTTATTCAATCGATAAATATATTTCACTAATCATTAACCATATAGGATAAAAGTGATGCACCAAAGGTAAGTGCCGCAAGTAAGGACTACGTCCATCATGCAGGTAGTGGAGGGAATCGCAAAATGGCATCGGAACTGGAGAAGAGGAAGAGGCAGGATAAAATTGATGAACTTATGAGTCAAGGTCGTAGTGTTGAAGAAACAGAGGCGGAAGTTGAAAGCATAAATTTTAGACCAGACCGATCAGAGGTGTTCCAGGCAGCAAATTAGGATAAGAAATTATCTACCTACACAAACGATTGTGTTAAAATAGCAACTCCAACTATTGTGAGGAAATTTAAGACATAAGTGTGTAGCTAATTACATTCTCAAATCAAATGCATACTAATAATTCTCATTTGTTTTTATGACTAGGAAATTTTTTTAGACAAGAAGCAGAAGGGAGAGTTGGTGATTGTAAGAACAGAAGATATCCTCGTATAGGAAACGGGCAAAAAGGATCATGGGGGTCGTTGGAGAGGTTCCCCTACAGTGACGAAGATGAAGAATGCCCTCTAACATATTGATGTCAGCTGTTACGCATCTAGTCGATGTGGGAGGACCAAAACAATAACATTTGAAGAAACTTCAAATGAGAAACATGTGTCAACGGATGTGGTTGACCTCAATGAAAGGTTGGTTGCCTTATTCGAAGCGTAAACACAGTGGCTAGCAGGAAAATTGGGTAAACCTATTCCCGCAAACTTAGATGCCCACAATTTCCTTGCTAAATTTTCCAACCCAACAAATAAAGATAGCCGGGTATTCATTCCTTCAGCATCCGGATCAAGTGACCTAGAGAAGGACCTTCATGATGACAAGGTATTCTATGAAATGACCCCTGTCACTTACTACATTACGAACAATGGGATAGTAAGAATTTAGCGTGATAACATATTTTCCAAGTTTAATTAAATATATTTCATAAACACACCCATTCGTTTGCCTTAAATATATGATGGTAAAAAAATTAGGTCAGAGTTGGTATGCTCTTCATTGGAAATTTGGTTATTTCGAAAAGGGAAGCAACTCTATTAGTTGTTCATCTGGGAATGCGATTAAGGACGTTGATTTATGATGTTGTTGGTTTATTTTCTAATGGCTTTCATTTTGGATTCCGAATCAATGTCAATGTTGTTGGTTATTTGCATATATTTAGATGTGGTTAGTTGGGTGCATTTATTTAGCTGTCGTTGGTTGTGGCCATGTATATGTTGTTAGTTCTGCTAATTTTTGAAGTGAAATAATCAAGCGCCTGCGCGCACCTGCGGTCAGTGGCCAGTTCTAGTTTTGGTCCTCTTAGATGAATGTTAAAGAGCGGCTGCGCACAGCTGCTCTCAGGGGTAAGATTTTTTGTTCAGGTTTTGTTGATTCCATTAAAAACTAATATGCAGCTGCAGTCGGTGCCACTTCTATTTTCGACTACCCCAGAATTACATAACAAAGTGGCTGCTCCCAGATGCTCTCTCAGGCACAAAAATTGCAATAGGTTTTTCATCCCCGGGTAGGAACTAATAGAGCGGGGTTTTGACACTGACGATATCATTTATTTTATTACTTACCGACTAACCTCACCTACTTGCTTGGGAATTTTTTTGGTGCCTCCTACCAAAATTCGATTTGGTATTTCTGTACCTGCATTTTAATTATCCTATTGATGTTTATTTCTTCTTATGGCGACGAAAACAAGTTGATGTTCAAAACCCATATCAATTTTTACTCTTATCAACCATACATACTATTCGAATTGATTGCATTGCCATAATTATTTTGTTCACAACTGTTTTCACAATTCCTTCTTCTAACATTTTACTCAAATTCTCTGGTTTTCTTTGCTCAGATAGGTAAGAAGTGCTGCCTATATGTTCTGAACCATAGTTGATAAAGGGACGCCGCTGCATTTGGTATCTTGCTTCCTAAGGATAAGGAAATGGACTTGCCTATCAGGTGGGAGCAAGTTAAGCTTTGTGGACCTGTGATCATCCCGAAGGCACCTTTGCCTATTGAACATGAAGAATTTAAGTTTATATCTGAGTCCATTGGATATAAGATTCTATGGCCAGGAAAACTAATCGGCGATTTTAACCAAGAAGAGGATCATGGGGTATGATAATTTTATGTTTAATATTGATAAGTAGATCTCTTTACAAAAGTTAACCTAACTTAATTTATCGTTCGTATAATTACTTAGGAGAACGAGAAGCTGTCGACTCGCAACTTGCTCGTCGTTAAAAATGGAAGCGGTGAAACAAGGCTGACATAAAAAACTCCAGAGGAGGAAAAAAAGGTTAGAAAAATAATTACATTACCATACCCGCATTAGGAAATACTGATAAACACACTCTGCTTACATGAGGTGGTCGGTCATGAGGAAACTCCTAACGAACAGTTTACAACCTATACTCGATCGATGACAGGGGAGGTCATACATTCCCCCACCCCCCCCCCCAAAAACATGCACACACACACCCTCACAATTCCATTTATAATGGCGACTATAGTTCTTAATACTTAACTGACAATTTACCCATCAGTGTGCAGCAAAAAATATTATTGAATCGACGGAGTTCGGTGAATTAACTCCACCCAACTCGTTTTATGACCATCAACTTTTCGTAAGGAATC
>JAULKM010172641.1:0-15571 GCA_032355605.1 Rubia tinctorum | reverse complement strand
TAATTCGTATTGATTTCTAGCATGAAACTGTAATGCATGATCAATTAATAAAATTATTCTTTTGATGCATGCTTGTGACAATTTTATTTTCGAGAATTTAATTGCGTAATTTCCAATATAAGATCCAACATTATTCTAGCCACCTTTTAGCCTCATCGTAGGCATGAGAGTATTTAGGGTGTTGTTAAAACTTCAACCTTGCATAATATCCAAGGTCTGTTGGAGATACACCTCGAAGTCTACGGCCAACGTCAGCTCAACTAACCCGAGTCAGAGGCTATAAGCTTGAAGGTTGTCCTCGTAAGCCTTGAGCGTGCTATCCTGCTCTTTTAAGTCATTTTCAAGCCTATCCTTTTCCTTATAAGAGCTCAAGCAAAGCTTCTCGTTCTCCTTAATGATTTGCTCCAAGTATGCCACACGAGACTGAAGCTTCTGGTTACGGTGTTTCCATTCAGCAAGCTTGGCTATAACTTGATGAACGCACTCACGCAGTAGGTTATAGTTATCCAAGTGCTTCTTGGCTTCACAGTGATGGTGCTCGATCATCTCTTACGAGCAAGAGGAAGATGCCTCTTTGGAGGCCCTGAAGGCTTCAGGATCCAACATTCACTCTTGTATCGAGCCAAACCCCGAATCAGTAGTGATTTCCGCGAGTAGTTTGTTGTGCCAACCAAAATGAAGTCGGTGGTCTTTAAATAACCCATCCCCGGTAGCAGTCATATTATCCCTCTCCTTAGTTGCACGGCTAAGGTCGTTGAGGAGACCATTCTGCATATCATGGCGGCCACTCCGCTATAAATCAAACTCTTTGCGTGCAGCGCCGAGCTCACCCTTGAGGCGATGGGTAGCATACCAATATTTCCCATCAGCCAAGTTATGTCCCCATGCCCAATTTTTGATTTCATGGTACCACCTCTTCATTACTTGAAGAAATAAATTGAAGATCTATTCCCTCTACATTAGAGGAGGACAATAAGGCACCAAAGCTAAATTCTACAAGCCAAAGAAAGACGAAAGAAAACATATAAGTAAGAAAGAAATTTTTTTCACTCATAGAAAATTGAAAATGGTTACAATTGGGGAATCGAGAAGGAATGAGAAGTCTCATACGGGGTACCCTACGATAGAATTAGCCTTCGAGGCGCTCAACGAGACCGTCTCATGCTGGGGAGTAGCTCAAGCTCGAATATCAACCACCTTCTTCTTCCACACATCATCCTCGTCCACTTCGAGGCCTTGAAGCTCCTCGGTAGTGAAGGAATTTCCCTAAGACTTCTGATTATCGAGGAAGGGAAACTTAACACCCCCGTCCTAGATAGATTTCAACCAAAGATAGCTCAGGTGTGATCGGTGGTTGTTTTTCTTGTGCTTATCGATCATCGTAGCATATTTGGGTGGAAGTTTTTTGCTGATGGTGGTGGCAAGGCTGTTCCGGGTAACCCCGATGCATATCTCAGAGATAGAGCCAAAGAACTTCCGGAACCCCCGTGTTTTCATCAGCCTATTGATAGTCTTTGAACACAGTGGCCTGCTGCTCAGTGAAGAAAATTCCCTTGAGCACAACGTTCTAATTGGACAGGGCCTTAATGGACTTCTCAGCAGTAGCTAACTTCTACAAGGCCCTAGAAAATTTCCCTTTGAGTGTAGACAGCTTTCTTTCAAGCTCTATTATCTTTAGTTGGTGGTCGTTGGCGGCCTTCTCAAGAACATCCTCGAGTACCACCCCCATGAGGCCGAGCTCATTGACGCACGTTCATCCGCAACCTTGAGTCATTCTATATGGCACGACTTGGCCAAAACTCCTTGAAGGATAGCATCCACAACTCCTACCATCGAGGCCACCTCAGCAGGGGTGGAGGCACATGGGGGCGGGAGGGGGCTCCAGCCCCCGCCAAGCCGCAAAATACAGAAAATTTAGAAGGTAAAAATTTGAAATTTTTATTATCAACCCCCTATGATATAGGGAAATATTAAAAAAATATTTTCCATCCCCCACCGCATTTTTATCCTACCTCCGCCCCTGCACCTCAGGGTTCTTGACGAGCCAGGACTCGGAAGGACCCAAGACGATAAAAGAGGTGGCCCCGATATCAGGCCCGGAGAAAGCCCTGAATAGAAATTGGGAAGGATTTTGTTCAAGGATCCTCCTTCGCTGAGGGGAAGGATGGGGGAGGCTGGGATTCTTTGCGATTCCTCTTGGCTTGCTCTCGAGTCTCACCCTCGACGTTGACTAAATCTCGAGCCTCGACTTTAACGTTAGTGGAGTTAAGTTCGTCTAAGGTCAATTGTTGCTGGGGGGAACCTAGTATGGTCTTTCGGAGAATAAACAATCACTTCCTCCTCCTCATCTTCCAATGAGAAGTTTCTGCTAAAACCCACCGAAATAAAATAAAAAAGAGAGAAGGCAAGTCAATCGAAGAGATAGAATGTGAATATCGAAAGTAAAGACTTGTGACGCAAAAATAAAATAATAAAAAAATAATGTCGCAACACCTTCGTGGAAGGGGAAAGCATCCTTCGAAGGGGGCCTCGGCCCCTCAAGTAGTATCCTTGGTTGAGTGATCCGACACATTAGGCTTGAAGCTCCGAGGTGGCGTGGCGACCTTCGAAGAACTACCACCCTTGCTTTTCTTGCTCTTAGTCTTCTTGGGAAACCATCCCTTGATGTTTGGGGATATTTTCTCTTTTTTCTTGAATTTTATGCCCTTGGCCCTTTCTTCTCTTCTCAGAGAACCCTGCGATATAAGGGGTGGGGGTGGCTTTATCATCTCATGGGGCTGACTATACACCCACCACTCGTGTACCTTTCGAAGGCCAGGTGTAACCTATCCCCTACTTCCCATAGTTATCTAGGACGTTTAGCGACTCTCCCAACAGTTTGTTCCTGTCAGTGACCAACTTCTCGGGCACACAGTCCTTGCTAGCATTCTCGCACTTCAGCCTCAAGTTCCATTTAGAAACCCAGTAGCATTTTGCACGCACTCGAATGTGTAGATGGGAGGCTTGTTCCATCCCTTGCAATTGGAAAAAAATCTTAACCGGAGGGGTGGATGACCTAATTCTACGGGTAAGAATACCATTGACCTCCCCCTTTTGTTGATAGTAGACTTACTCCGAGATACGTAGTAAAGAGATCAAAATAGCTCGTGCAAGGGAATAGGAAGGCTATTTATAGGTGATGACATTCAAATGGATCTAGGTCGGATTGATTTTGTTCTCTTCGAGGAGTCAAGAGAAAAGGGGAGGAAACGAGAAGCAAATCCCGAACTTCAGATGTTATCCATAGATGGTGCATCTCCCCGGTCAAGGGCTACAAGGAGTCTCATCATCTCAAAAGAGCTCCAGCTTAAAGTCCACGAGAATATTAACAGCAATGAAGAGGGTAGCAAGCATCTCAGAGATTCCTTGGGAACTTGGTAGGGGCTCTTGATAAAAGGAGTAAGAATTTCCCAGTAGCACAACCTCCCCTCATCATCAACCTCGACCTGAACCTCCTTCAGAGCCCGTTCCTTCAATACTATCCACTTTCATCGTAAAACCCTCTGCGGTGGAGGGCACCGAGGGAAGGTATCTCTTGCTCCTTCACCAGAAAGACCCAACCCAGTGGAGGAAGTAGAAATGGTGCAGAATCCTGTAGGCGGGTCGGGAGGAGTTGTCCTCTCTGCTGGTGGTGGACCCAGAGACGGCCAAAAAGTAGGTTGGAATTCCCCTTGCCCCCTGATGGTGTTTGCAACATTCTTAAAACGCAAAATTAAGGGTGAAATAAAGGGGAAAGATACTTACTAGTAGTCGGACCAGAGTTCTGTGAAAATACGGTGAGAAGCTGTGATGCGAGAGAAGAGCACTAAGGACATCTTAGAGGAATTCTCGAGAAATTTTGGAGAAAAGTAAGTTATGAATTCCTAAGGTGGCTTATATAGAAGGCGGGGAGGTAGGTAATGATTACCTTGGGCCACCAAAAAATGAAGCAAAAGGTATGAGAACGTGGGATAGTGCACCCACGTGAGTGAAAGATTCCCCTCATTAATAAGATTAGACACGCGCATAGCGTCCCTGTCGGACGTCACTCGCCATGAGAAGCAAGGATGAAATACTTGCCTAGTGCCCTTTCCGCTTCCCTTGTTCGAGGCCCTCTCTATGCCATAACATCAAGGCCTCCCGCTTCAAGCAAAAGAAAGTCGAAGGCCAAATCCTGGGTCAACAAAACACACAAAGGTCAAACCCTTAATCGACAAAAGACTCGAAGGTTGAACCCTTAACAACCAAAAGACTCGAAGGTCAAACCTTCAGCTTTCTGGGGGCTTATTGATAGTATATTAATAATAATGGGCCTGAGCTCCCCTTCGTCAGACCAAGTCTAAAGCAGGCCAACATATAGAAGGAAAAAGGTAATACTATTCACTCAATTATTCCTAACTGGGAGAAAGAATCTGACTTTGTCATCGGAACCTTTTTCCCCCCGGACACCTCCGGGGGCTTTGTCTTGCAGATTCCGGTAAGGCAAGTTCATAACTTATCAACGGTGGTTCTAAGGCGCATCAATCAATAAGAATCCAAGGATGGAGCATCCCCGGGTTCAAATTAATTGAGATAGTTTTACATCCATTCCACGTTCATTTCCCATATTTATTACCATATACCTTCTTTATTTTATATGTTATCATTGATCAATGTTTATATATTTTCATGAAGCATGATGATTGTGTTACATGTTATATAGTGTATATTGTTCATGTTTATAAGGTGTGAGAAAAAAGGCTTAGATTAGGGCTGATTGTGGACAATAATCTCATCTTCGTACAAACAAAGGTTGAATGTGTAACATTGGCCACAGATAATCGTCACATACGATATGGGACCAAACAGTTACCGACGTTGCATATGATATGAAATGATTGAAATATCTATGAATGTCCGACATCACTCTTCTATCAGACTTTGCAACTTCGATCTCTCTTCATGCTGCTTATTAGCATATCAGGTACTTATTCCATGTTGACATTAATGTTGTCTGCGTATGACTATTTATGTGTACATAATTTGGAGACTTCCTAATTCTAACATAAATTTTGTTTCATGTGTAGTGGTTGTAATAGGACAAAGAGAGTTATCGATATACTTTCAGCTTGTAACGTAGAAAATGGAAGTTCAATACAATTAATGTTTCAATTTCATATCAACCTCGTGTATTTTAATTTAACAAAAATTGATCGTTGTATGATGTGTAACCATTTCACGAGTTATGGAATATCAAATAACATGTAACAGCTATCGACGACGATCGTTTGTGTAATAAAATATTAAATGTTATAATACTGTACAAGAACCAATGTCTTCACGACGTCGCATAAACTGGTGAAGCAAGGTCGCATAATATTGTACAAGAACCAAGGTCGCATAAACCGGTGCCTTTTTTTTTGCGACATCGGCCATTCGAAACGATGTCGTATTTGTCAGCCTTCCACGCCAGTAGTCACATGACGATGGTACCCGGGAGCATTCGATATCACATTCCATCAACTGCGATTTCGCTGTCATTTATCCACGATGTCGACAGAGACGATGTCACCACATATTCAGTCCCATCGTCTGCCTTCTTGCAATCACCGACGTCGCCCCTTATGCACGTCGATGTCGATTTAGACAATGTCGCAGATATTGTCTCCTATCGTCGGCCTTATTGCTTGGACCAACGTCGGTCACAAAATCTGCCGACGTCGGTTCAAAACCGGGGTAAAAATGTACTTTTTAAAAATGTATGTACCCTTTTTTTGGACTAAAAATCGAGGTAAAAAGTCCTGCAAAATCGAGGTAATAGATGTTATAGTGAACACGAACAAGAATTTTTGTAAAAAATAACACGCAAATATAAGAAAATTAAGTCATATGCAAATGTGGGAAAGGCACAAAAACTCAATTATATACAAATTCAGGAAAAATGAAATTTATAAAGATGCATGTGCTAATCTTGCCAGACGAAGCTACAAATAAAGATAACACTGCTCCTTAAGTTGAACTTCCTTCACCACCGATCGTCCTAAGCCTCTTCCTCCTCTGGTTAACTTTGCAATAGCCAGGGATTAGTGCGTACAAAAACATGTTCCTCCAGTTAACTTCGCAATATTAATGGTTATACTCACTCCGTACTAGGTAAGGTTCATACTTTCTAATTTTGTATGTCCTGGTCACAATTCATATTACCTATTTAAAGTGAAATTTGACTAATTCATTCAAACCTCCCATTTTCTCTACCACATTAGCATACATAAATGCGCGTGTAAAAATATTTTAGGACCCTTATACTGAGAAAAAGAAAGTGTAAAATTGGGGAATTGCCTTAGCATAGGCAGTACTCAATTCATCCCAGGAAAAATGACAAAATTGCTTTTGTCTTGTTCTTTTATGCAAACTGATGTGACAAACAATAATAGTGAAAAAAATGTGGATACTCCCTTTCCATTTTGGTTTTGGCTCCTTCATTTTTTGACAATCTTATATTATTTTCATCCACCAAATTTACTTTTTATCTTCCCAATTATTTTCACCACACGCTTTACTTTAAAAAAAACTTTGAGTCATCTTTTAAGGGGCCAAAAATAGAGGATTTGATTGAGTATTTTGGGAAAACAGAAGGTCCAGTGTGAAAGTTGTCAAAATTAAAGAGGACATAATGGAATTTAACAACATATTCATTGTCATTTTGGATAATTTTCAAATCATATCATTTTTGTTTGGATGAACAAAAAAATATTTTTTGGGATAGAGGGAGTATCTAGTTTGTGGATTGTTTTTTTAAGAGAAAGTCTGAGGAAGGGTGTATGTCCATTAACTTATGGACATACCACTTTATTAACTTAAAAACTATATATTTCAAATTTAAACGTTGTACTTTATAAGATAAAATATATAATAAGTTGCATTTGAATGTAAAATATATGTTATAAAATGTACAATATTTAATTTACATAAAGTCTTGTTTCAGACAGCCTAAACTTTAGGCGGACACACGGCGACGGCGGACAACGTTTGAGAGCTGAGGTTTAATTTTGTGTTTTTTTTTGAAAACTTGCTAGGGTTTAATATTTACTTGACTGAGCTTATTATCAGCAAAGATTGTTGGGTCTAGTGTTTAGTACTCTTGTTGTTGAGGTTAAAGGTTTGGGGTTCGAATCTCACTATGACCTTTATTTTGAAAAATTATGTTTTTGATGTACATGCTAAGTTTTAATATTATTTGATTGAGTATATGTTCAATAACGAATCTTTGGTGTAGTGGTTATTACTCTAGGCTTCTAGGTTAGAGACCTAGGTTCAAATTCCACCATATCCTTTTTTTAAAGAATTTTTGTTCTTGAGGTAATGTAGCTTTTTGTTGATGTTTTTCAAGCTTTTTTCTCTTATGTTGATGTTTTCCATTATTTGGATGAGGTTTAATTGATATGAGTTGATGCTTTGTAGTTATTTTGGGTGGCATGGATTGATATTTGTAGTTTTTTTCATGTTGATGTTTTTCATTTTTCGGCTGAGGTTTTGGTAATAGAAGTTGATGTGCAGTGTCTTTTTTCTTATGTTGATATTTTTTCATTTTTTTCGGATGAGGATCAGGTGTTAGGAGTTGATGTTTGTACCTTTTGAGTGATATAGGTTGATATTTGTATTTTTTTTAAAAACTTGTTGACGTTTTATGATTTTCAGAGTGAATAAGTTATACTCTTGAGGTACCGTAGTTTTTTTATTGATATTTTTAGTTTTTTCTCTCATGTTGATGTTTTTCATTTTCAGGTGAGTTTTAGTTTATACGAGTCGATATTTTGTAGTTTTTTATAGGTTTATATGTGTTGATAGTTTTAGCCATTTCTTTCTCATGTTCATATTTTTCATTTTCTAGGTGAGTTTTCGGTGATAGGAGTTGATGTTTTGTAGTGTATGTTTTCTTATGTTGACGTTTTTCATTTTTTGGATGAAGTTTAGGTGGTAGGAATTGATATTTTTAAGTTTTTAGGGTGATATAGGTTAATGTTAGTAGTTTTAAATTATTATTATTTTTGATAATTTATTCTTTATTGATGTTTTTATAATTTTTTGTTGTAGTCAATGATTTTTAATTTTTGTTGATTTTTATTTGATTTTTAATATATTTTTTGTTGCAAATTTTTAGTAGATGTTTTATGATTTTCCATTGATGTTTTGCTAGTTGTAACTGATGTTTATAATTCTTTGCTCGATGATCATATTGATTTTTTACATTTTAAAATATTTTTGAAGTATTTTTTTTTTGTAGATTCCAGCTGGTGGGAAAATGATGGGAACTAATTGGTCAAAAAAATTCTGGAAAAATATTAGAGATAAATCCCTGTAAAATAATGAGAAATAGATCTTTGTAAAATTATTTAAAATAGTTATGTAGAGCTAGAATATAGTTAAAAATGCATAAATGCACCTGTTTAAAGTTTAGGCTGCCTCACAAGAGACCAAAAAATAGATTAATTAAATTTAAAAATGCAATGTTTTTACAAATACTGTTTCTAAGTTAAACACATTCCATACTCCCTCCGTCCCAGGTTAAATTGCACAAATTATTTTTCACGATCATCAAGAAACTTGTCTAACCGTTAATATAATTAACTACGTATAATAACGACAAACAAAAAGTTGTTTTTGAGAAACTACCTGTTATAACGAATTTAACAATATCACATATGATAATATTATTTCTTATATATCTACTCAAATATAAGATCAAATTGGATAGTAAATAGTGTCATAAAGTTAAGCGTGCAGTTTAACCTATGAAGGATGGAGGGAGTATGTGAAATCTACTCCCTCTATCCCACCTCAATTTGCAGAAAGAGAAATTGAGGTGGGAAATATGTACAGTAAAAAAGTACATAGGAAGTTGTGAAAAGCTGAAAATTAAAGTACATAGGAAGTTGTGAAAAGTTGAAAATTAACAGTAACATTTTGAAAGATGTGGTAATTAAAAATTTACAGGCCTTTAAAAATTAACCATTCCCTCCAAAAGTTCTAAATTGGCATCAGAATTTCAGATTTGGCTCCAAAATATTTTTGGAGCCAAAAGTAAGAATGGCAGGTTCTTAAAAAAAAACTGAAGATCAGCATCTACTTTTTGCCATCTATAAAAGACTTCATTCCTTGCACTTCCAGCTCTTTTCCACTTTTCCAAATCTGCACATTCTGCCCCTTTATTGCAGCATTAAAAGCCCTCAGATTTCCTCTCTTTCAAAACATTTTGGCCCATCAAAATTTAAGATCCTCACAGGGCTTTTAATGTTGCTGGGGTTGTGATGGTGGGAAGGAATCTGACAGATGAGAAAAGTCAGCAAATAACTCAATTTCTGCTGCAGTACAACACTGAAGGCAAGTTGAAGCATCAAAGGCAAGTTCAGGTAGCAACTCAATGGGGGTGTTCTATCTGAACCATCAGCACCATTTGGGTTAGAGTCAAGCTGCAAATTGTTGCAGGTGGAACAATAACCGAAAGGTCCTTCCGACATGGAAGACCATGCCCCACTAAGAAGCCAATCTACACAACAGCGCTGATGGCTATACCTCTCCCCAACTGGAGAACCTGCAGGGCTACAGCCGCTGGTCTGCATGTTAGCAAGAGCACTGTTCACCACGCTATGACAAATAAGTAAATCAGGAGCCATACAAACACAATTCATCCATTTTTTCAACAACGGCCAGTCTTACAAGAATGGAATGGTGTTTATCAAGCATCGAGTGCAACATACAATTCAAGGACATGCATAACATCATTCACATTGATGAAAAGTGGTTCTACCTCACTGAATCCACCACAAGGTACTTACTTTCCCCTGAAAAACCTTAACCATATAGGACGCAACAAAACAAGCATTATATACCCAAGTTGATGTTTTTATGTGTAGTTTGTAAGCCTATATTTGACCATGAGGAAAATTGTGTGTTTGATGGTAAAATAGGTGTATTTCCTTACACTGAATTTGTTCCTGCCAAAAATTGTATAAACAGGCCTAGGGGAACACTTATTTTGACACCAATTATGAAGGTTAATAGGGAATGCATTCGGAAGAAACTGATTTATCATGTCATCCCTGCCATTAAAGCTAAGTGGCCAGCTTGGTTAAGCAAATATATCTCTATACAGCAAGATAATGCCCCCTCTCATATATTGTTCAATTACCCCGAGTTCATTGCAGTTGCAAATTCATATGGATTTACTATAAGAATGGTATGCCAACCATCTAAGTCACCCAATTTAAACATCCTAGACCTAGGTTTTTTTGCTTCGATTCAAAGTTTACAACATGAAACTCCTAGCAGTAACTTAGAGGAATTGTTACAGGTTGTGTACAATGCTTTCGAAAGAGAAGATCCTAAAAATATTTACCTAATTTTCTTGTCTTTGCAAAATGTGATGATTGAAATCATGAAGGATAAGGGGGGAAATATCTTTAAACTTCCACTTATGAGTAAGCAAAGACTGATTAGGTCAGAGAATTTGCCAAAGAACTTGATTGTGGATTCATAAATTTTGAGAAGCTGTTTGGAAGAATCGATCGCTGTTGGAAAGACAGAAAAAGTTCAAGATCTAATGTTGAGCATAGAAATGGGCTGAAAATGTTTAGCATCAAAAATATTTTTTAGGATTGTGCTTAGAAATATTTGTAAACATGCTTTTTTATTTTTTTAAGACATGTTTAAGGTGCAACCTTGTAAAATAGGGATGGTATTTCCCCGGTATGATTTTGGATATAAAAACATTGTGTATGAATGAATGAATGAATGAATTCACGTTCTTTTAAAAACACCCCAAGTCTAATATTGGAAAAAAAGAAATGATAGAAACAACAAATGTTGGCTTGGCACACAACGAAAGAACCAGAAAATTAGAAAGCCACATCATTACGCCATCCTAAAGATTTCAGTTTAGAAATCCTGGTTGCGTTCAGTGGTTTATGAATAATAATCTCATCATTATTAACAGGCTGTAAGAACTTAAAGCCATTTAAACAATATATCTCAAGTTTTTTTCAAATCATACGAATGCCCCGCCAAGAACAAATATGTTTTTTAACCGATAGGTATGGCTGCATAACATAGGAATCATACATCAAAGCTTCATCATCGATTTAGTCCATGTCCTACTACTATTGTGATTCAAGTAATGAAATTGTAACCCCAACACACTGCCCCGCCAAGATCAGCCAAGTCTTTGGACCCAACCGCATGGCTGCAATATGTCGGGTACAATTCCATATCCCACAACCTTATTAAATCCAACGCTCAACCTTACACACTCCCCTTCTTATCAGAATCAGTTAAGAACAACAGAGCAGATAATCATACAGCAATTAAGGAAAATATTAGTCTAGACAGTTACACACGACTGTATCACAGTTGAAAAATATTGATCCGGACATTCACACATGAATGTATAACAATTGAAACATACAAGTCCACATAAGAACAGATAACAAATGATTTAAAGTAGTTCAGCAAGAAAATGAATGTTCCAGGATCAATGGTCCCAGAATTCTATTAACAAAGTAGTGCTGGTTAAGAAAGATTCTCAGTTAAACAATCCCAAATATTGGAAACAATTACCAGTGATTAACACACGGCCAGATGTCAACCACTAGTTCTACTAGTTTCTTCCTCTTATCCCTACACAAACAATTGAAATATGAAAACCACGACAACTCATAGAAGCATTAAAGCAAAATTTACAAACTTAAGAAAAAGGGAAAATGTGACCTGAAAATTTTCCTTGAATATGGTCTTTGGAGGGTTTTCATTTTTTGGCCCGGGTGCCACATATCTCTCAGGTTCCGGGAGGTTATAAAAAACCCCTAATCAAGAAGAACATCGTGGGGGGCAAGTTATGCACCGACCACTTCTTCTTTCCTTGGGTCATTTCCTTTTTAGGCCAGTTCTTAGGGAAATAACATGAACCATATTCATAGAAACCAGGTTCACCGAACTTTATGCTGTGATAATCGGTAACACCCTCAAGTTTTGGAAACCAACCTGTATTTTCCCGACTCTCCTATCAAGTACGAAACCCTCATTAGGGGTCTGAACAGAGTCCGGAGGGTAGTCAACCTCAGAACAATTAACTGGGGTCTCCAAAAACCATGGAGTCCAGTCAGCAAAGTCCGTTGGACTGAAGTGAGTGGCTATCGAAATATCCGAATGAAACATAGAGTCCCATAATGTTTGTGAATCCTCACATTTTTCACTGTCCATCTACACCTTAGAGCTTGAAGCTCCGACACACGAGTGAGACAAGTAATTGGGCTTCTCACTAGAAGTACTCATGTTAATGACTGCCGGTTGTGATTTCAATCACAAGAACAAGGAAAAAAAATAACCAAAAATCAGAAACTATGTCACAGACATCGGGTCCAAAATAGGGAACACAGAAACTAGACAAAGAAGAACAACAAATATGATGCATCATATTGTAAAACAAATATTCTGAATGGGAAACGCAACTGAGCGGAATGAAAATATTTTAAAACAAACAACAAACAGATTCATTTCAAACATACTGTAACTGTTTCACACACATAGAAAGAAAACCAACTGTCTTTTCACTCTCTTTCATTTTAAACAAAAAAATGGATAGCATATGGTAGACATGCAAGTAAATTTCAGCAGTGTAATGAGCCCGAAAATTATTAACAAAACAACACCGCACTAACAGAGATCTGAACAGGGCACTAAGAGATCAGTAACAGAGCACTAACAGAGCACTGACGGAGCTCAAACGGACAACTGAAAACAACACGAAAATCATTCCATAACAAGCCACTAAGTACAGATCGTGTAAGAAGAACAAGAAACCTTTGGTCAAACAATAAATTCATTAACTGAGACCTAAACAAAAATAAAGCATTTCAACAAAAATAGAAATTAGATACAACAACAAGTAGTATTAAAAAATCTTTGAAAAATTGAAACTTGAACATGAAATTACTCAATGCAGTCAAGTTCTCAGAAAACCCTAACTGTGTAACCTGAACGGAAACCAGTCAGACTCGGTACTGAGGAAAAATAGGCATGCAATCAATTAGGGGTTAAATGTATTGGATTTCGGGGAAAAAACCACATACAACTTCGCAATAAACCATTACAAATCATGAAAATCATTCCAACACAACCGACTTTTACGCATCGTTTAATAAAAACATGAAACCTTTGGTCAAACGATAGTTTTATTTACAGATCTATGAAAACAGAATAAAAAAGAGCATTAAAAACACATTCAATCACATCTCGGAACAACTGACATTCAAAAACTTAAAAAAAGGTTACTTCAACAAGAAATTACTCCTGGTTAAGTAAGCTGCAAAGACTCTAATTGTCTCACCTGAACGGGAACGAGTTAGACTCGGAAGAGATGAAAAAAATGGCATGCAATCATGTTGGGGGAACATATACTGGAGGTCGGACATAAAGCACAAAGAACATCACAAAAGAGCACTAGAAAGCATGAAAATCATTCCATAGCAACCCAATCCATAACATCGTAGAACAAAAAAGGGGAACCTTGGTTCGAAAACATTTTTTGGTTAAGATCTATGAAAACGCAGAGACGGAGTCAACAAAAAAATTGAAAACCCAAAACATTTTAGTACAAAAACTGTCCGAACCACGATTTCAGACCCATGCTTCCAAAAAATTTAGCTGGAACTTACGGATTGGGAGATGAGAAGGTATTTTCAAACTCTAGTTTGATGAAACCCGGTTTCAAACTCAACGATAACCCAAAATCAACCGACAACTCAGTGATTCCAGTACAAGGAAGCACACCGTCAAAAAAATGGAGACGGATAGGGACGTGTCAGAGTTGTGATGATAAGGGTTTAGATTGGAGAAGAGAGAAGAGTTTCAGAATCGCCTTCTCAGAGAAGGGAGAAAGACAGAAAAAAAGGAAACGATAAGGTTGAGTGTTGGACATTGTGAATGAGTGTTGGACATTGTGAATGAGTGTTGGATTCTGATGGGATAAGGGAGCATTTCAAAATTAATGGGAGACACAAGGGGCCCACAATTTAATCACGCGTGGTTTGGAAGCCAAAGCTAGCCACGCGTAACAGCAACCAAACGCCACCTCTAATCTCCCACTTAATCCTAGCTCTAAAAGTCCAGGTCCAATTGTGATTTTTAAAAATTCTGTGGGCAAAATCGGTAATCCAAACCTGGTCAAACAAGTCATTTTTGGCATAGATAAGAAATTGCAATTTGAGTTGGTACAGTCCAAAATAGAAAGTGTGCAGTTTAAACCGTAAATAGAGGGAGTACTCATTTTCCAATCTTTCTGACTTTTTGCAATGACACAAGGACAGATAACCCCGGCCAACATTTCAAAACTCCAGTAATACCCGCGGCCGTTAAATCGACCTAACACTAACACCACCAATACTCTCATCCTCGCCGCCGACACCTATTCCCAGGGACCTTCTCCAATCATAACTGTCGAAAAAGGTAATTTTCATTGGTTCAATGCAATTTTACGTGAAATCTTTCCGCTTTATTTACCATTATCTAGTCGAAATTCAGCTGAAATTTGTGCCTAAGCTGTCGTAAGTATTGAATTATAAGTTTAGAGGTTGATTTGAGTTAAATTTAGAGGAGGAATTTGTGGCATAAAAATTACTTTACTGGCTTTGATGATATATTTTCTTGCTTACAATTTCTTTACTTGAAAATGGAATAATTGCTCCATAGTTTTTTTTAAATTTCACTTGTATTTTGAAGTTCAGATATTATCTAGTGAATTGCGACACGCTGCGATAGGATAGTTGAATACACCTCCACCTGATATTTATGCATTTCAGAAAAGGTTTATAATCCTATAAATGTCGGATGTGCTGGGTTTTTACTCAAAAAAAATGATGAATTTTGTAGGTTAATGTTGTTTTTGGTTCAAAAATAGCAGAAGAAGTGAGAGAAGCTTGCTTTTGCTAGGTTAAAGTCACAAAGTTCTGTCTTTGCCGTGACCTTTGTATAGAGAAACCCTATGGAAGCCTAATGTAGATTTATTTTTTTGTGAATGAAGTCCTGACATGCCTCTAATGTCACATTGAAACCTTGGTTTTAAAATGCGCTGCCTCCCCGCATCTGATAGCTTGTTGCACTATTTTTCCAGGATGCGGCCGCATCGGAGCGCATCGGATGCGAAACGCATCGGCCGCATCCTGGATTTGATGCGGTTGGATTGTCAAAATGGCCATTTAAATAAAAAGCCCACTTAGTTAAATAAAGTCCATTGATATTAAGAGTCCAAAATTAGCAAAGTAAAGGGTTTCCTTCTGATTTTATGTTCCCGTCGGCTCTGCTTTTGTTCTCGCGTAGGCAACACTGCTCTTCTTCTCCACTCATTCTCAATTCCTCATCAACGGCTATCATAAGATTCTCCTTAAATATAAATTTTTTTAATCTTTTACTCCTGCTCATGGTTTTCTTCATTTTTTCCGCTCAACTCAAACTTCAAAGGGTTATGCTGCAGGGTTAATGGGCTGGTTCGATTTGGATGCATTCTTGCTGTTTTTTGTTAGGA
>JAULKM010172622.1:0-15573 GCA_032355605.1 Rubia tinctorum | reverse complement strand
TCATACAAACATTTCATATTCTCAAACAACCCATAACATAAATGAAGTAAACATCAACATTAATGGCACAATAAATGCTTCACAATAAATACTCATGAAAGAATAAAATGGAGTCTCACTACATGGGTTTGGAAGCTTCAATTAATTGCTTCCAAGTGATGAGTTTATCTACTAGAAATCATACTAAACATTCAAAGAAAATCAAACATAAATCAAAGATAAAACTAGATGAAACAAGGGGAAAATAGGGGTTTCAAAGTCTAAATCTGGAAGAAGAAGAGAGGAAAGAGAGAGGATAAAGTGTTCTATTTATAGTACAAGAAAAAGGACAATAAATTTTGGCCACTAGTCCGTCGCGACTCGCGATGGATGACCAAAACAACATTGGTTTCTTCTTTCTTCTTCTTGTTTTCTAGCTTCCTCTCCACTTTACTTCTCTTCAAATCTTCAAGTATTAAAATCTTCAAGTCTTCAAAAGGTGAACTTCAGGGTCTTCAATGGTCTTCGGTCTCAGGTCTCGATGTTATTGCCCCGTCACACAAAGTCATAAGAGCGTGAAAGTTGCTCTTAGCTCTTCTAAGGGAATTTCAAGGTTAAACACAAGCTCTAGATGAAAAAAGAGCGCAAAAGTGAATCTAAAAATTCCCAAAATATGCACATAAAATGGACACATCAATTTCCGAGGTATCGCCTCCCGTACATCACAGGACAAACTGGATGCGGACATTGTTGATTATGAAGAATTGGTCCCCGAGGTGCCTTGAAGAATAGCATTAGTTAATATTATGTAATTGTTTTATAAATAAAATGAATTAATGTGATAAAGTAAACCTTACCCTATCCAAACATCAATCATCGAGTTCGATAACCAAGCCATACCTCTGAAGTTGCCAAGATTGTTCCCGAACTCCACCAAGAAATTGATAAACAATGCAGCACTCTATTTTTTTTGCCAAAAGTCGATGGTTCATAGTCCAGAAACAAAATAACCTTGTTGGACTCATACATTTGCTTCACAAGCTCGTTGCAGTATTTGATGTAATTATCCATGCTGGGATATACTGTGAACTGCGCTTGTTGACAATATGAAAATATGTAATGGCAACCAAATTAGAAAATTCAATAAATAATAAAATATAGTATAAATTACAGATGTTATCGAGAATTACCAATTTCATAGGCCTATCATTCCTAAATTCTCCCTTTGAGGGATGGTAGGAGCTGTTCGATCCGTAATGCTTAGGGGTTTCTAGCTGCAAATAAAAATAAGTTAATTTGAAGGATTACTAAAAAAAGTTGGACATGTTAAAGTTGTAGCTTTTGGTTGATTTTATTACCTTATTTTCCCTGCAATTGATGAAATACAAATCCTCGACCTGCATATCATCTCCGAATGAGATCAACGTCATCGGTCAATCAACGACACTCCCTAGAGCATCTCCCATGTCATTGAAATTGTGGTTGACATACGACAACCCAGCCCTTGGATGTTATATTGGCTCGCACACGCGGACGCAAGCCAAAGAACCTTTTGACTTCTTAACACCCCTAGATTTTTTAGCCATGCTTGAGCAACCCTCTGCCTCTCTCCTTGAAGGCCCTTAACGTACAAGGTCACCAATTCAACATCCTGTTATGAATGGTGACAATGATTTGATATATTTAGGGAAATCCAAATAGTGCCAACAATTGAGCTGTAATGCATATTTACCTCTTCATCTCCTTCTCCGTCGCTAGGGGAATCTGGACCCGAGCCACTGAAACCAGTGGAAACACCTCCAAAAATAGCATTCTATATGAAGCTCTTCGGGTATATTTAATCCCCCAGCTGAAGTTATTCCCTTGACCAACTGCTCGAGGTAGAAGACCATCACCTTTATGACCTGCTGCTGAACGGAAGGTTTCTTATCCTTCTTCTTCTGGGATGAGAAGCTACTGGCGCACTTGCTTCTTTCTATGCCTGGGATAGCAATCGATGCTGGCAGTTAGGTTTCAGTACCTCTGCACCAACCAAGGTGATCCCTCTTTCCGGTGGGTCTGATCAAGATGTCCTCGCCCGGATCCAACTCTAGGGTTCCCTTCTCTTTTTCTTCGTTCATCCTCAACCGTGGGAAATATTATTGTGTTAGTAGTGATGAATGTCAATCTATTTAAATGTGAACATTTAAATAATTTAGATACTTAAGATAGTGTCTGCTATGGCCTTGACTTCGTCGGTTGCATATTCCTTGTCCTTCTTCTTGTTCGACTCCAAGTAAACCAAGGATCTGTCAGGCTTCAAATTCTTTGAACTTATCTCAGCCTCAATATCTTCTACCATGTATCCCTATTCCCTAAGCCTCTTCCTCTCCGTCTTCTTCAGTTGGTCAATCTTCTTTTCTTTTGTAGCCCAGTTCCTCTTCGATCTGGTGTGGCGTGTGTACCCATTTTCCTTTGAATGGTCACTATTCTTCTTTATTTTTTTCTAAAAAATTTCCAAAATAAAAGGTTAGTTATTAAGACAATGAATTTGTTGCACCATATTTAAATATTAGTTATCATATAATTTAAGCAGTTAACTTACTAACATGTTCTCTGTTTTTTTGTGGTCCTCAAACCTCTTCCGCTCTTCCTCGTCCATCCATCGTTACTTTTCCCACGACTTATATTTTGGAAGTTTGCCATCATGCAGATGCCAGATATACTTATTCTCTACCTTGGATTTCCAGTTGAGATGTGCGTCGCCTAACTTTCTAGTCCAAGTCTTCTTCAACTGGCTCCACCGCGCTTCAGTCAATTTCGTTTCAAATTTGAAACTTGACTGTGATGGTAGTGAAAAAATTAGGCAGGTTAGGAACATGGATATATAGTTTAATAGTAATTGACTATTATTCATTAATAAATTAGGTATTAGGAAATATTTTTGTACCTTAATTTCTCTCCACGCTTCTTCCTTCACATCCTTCGGGATGTCCAACCACTGTATCCATGTACCAAATTGGACCCACCTCTAAAATGCGTAATAGCAATACGCGGTCCATACGCTCCAGTATTTGACAGAAACTAGCTGACCCTCTACTTCTTTAAGGCGACGGGGACAAGATCCCTTTACTTTCCTAATGTGACCGATTGGTAAGTAGCCGTCCCCCGTTCCCTACACTAAATTCTAATCTTGAATTTGTCAAACTGGTTCCCATTCCGCCTGCCTACTTTGGAGATGTCATTGTTCAGATCCCATGGGGCTTTTCCTCGCTATCACCCTCATCCTCTTCGGGAGCTTCCACCTTCGGAGCACCACTAACACCCGCTTGATCTTCCTCAAATTGAATCATGAGGGGTACCACCGGTGGAACCTCCTCTTGTTCGCATTCGAATGTAACTTCCTTTCTCTCTGCCTTTTAGGTTTTGGCAGATGGGCAACCCTTTTCCTCTTTTCGACCACCTTTTTGGATTTGGGAGGGAACTACATATGGAAATACAGAAGCCATTCAACATCACACATAGTACATCACACAGTCCAACATCACAACCAATACTCCAATCTTACAACATCACAACTCAAACATGACAACATCACACAATCACAACATCACAACATGACAATATGACAATATGACAACATGAAAACATGACAACAATTCCAATATCAAAACATCACAACTCCAACACATTCCAACACTCCAATATCACTACATCAACAACAAAATCTAACATCACACTCAAACATCACAGACCAACATCACACAATGAACTTCAAACATTCAAAAAACCCTTCAATATCACACTTCATTATCACACAATGACCATCATCCTCTAACATCACACGATGAACATGACACTCTAACATGACACAATGAACATGGCACTCTAACATCACACAATGAACATGACACTCTAACATCACACAGTAAAACCGAGCACATAAACATCACAACTCCAAAAACCCTAAGCAACTTAATATACAAAAAGATTCATTCACACATTTCATCAAACACCTAGAGATTCATACAAATTGAACGACTAGGGTTTGTACAAGACTTAGAATGAACGATTGTAGAAGTACCTTTAAACTTTTTGGGAAAAAATTGGCTGTCTAGTGGAAAAATCCGGTGAGTTTACCGCCGTCTAATGGAAAAATCTGGATCGAAAATAAGAAATCAAGGGTTTGTCGACCTTCAAATAAAAAGTGGGAGTGAGGAGATGGGCCAATGGATGTTGAATAGAGATTGAATGGTGTAGAACGTGGAAAACCCATTCGGAAGTGTGGGGAAGAAGAAAAAAATATGACTTTTATGCGATGAAGATGACCGGTCTCCTTTTATGTAAGCAGCTTCAGCACCATTATGTAACTAGCAAACTGGTGCTAAAGTATTTATGTCGGTGCTGATATTCTGAGAAGCATCGTTGCTTAATATTTTTTTAACCCGAGAGTAAAGTAAGAGAAATATGTCTAAGTATAGAGCAGCGTTACCAGAACATGTGCCATTTCATCAAAAATCGGTGCTGAATATGTAAAAGCAGCTGCTTGATGCTGCTTTGATTTTTTTACAACCCGAGAGCAAACTTATAAAAATTTTTATAAGTACGCTGGAATAGACCGGTTGAGTATTGTATGATCTTAGCTACATGATTATAACTTGATTGGGTAAATGGAACATCCTGAAAACTGATCATAGAAAACAAGTGCAACATTTTCAAAAATTGCAGTGTTGCCCAAAACTAAGTTTCACCTTGACAATTTAATAGAAACTATTGATTATTGTTATTATATCCTAAATAAATGAATTATAAATAATATAAATTATGAGAGTATAAATTTCAAAGGACTAGAACATGTCCTGGACTAAATTGTGAAAAAAGTTTGGAATTATTAACTGAAAATCATATTTCTTAACCACCATAAATTCAATTTAAAAGCGAAAAAACGGCGGTCCAACATTTTTTGAAAACATTGGATTAATGATAAATAATTTTGTAGAATGATAAGGTGAAGCCCCTGTCGATTTTCTTATTTAATTGTAACTTAAAAAAGTTAGCACCTGCATGGATCTCATAAACCGATGCTAGTATATCGTAAAGCAGCTCCTTAAGGCTGCGTACTGATAACTATTTATGAATCTAACCCGAGAACAATCAAACGAAATATATTCAAAGTACACAACATCGATACTAGAATCGATGCTCAAATGCAAACCATCAGTGCCAATTATGCGGTAGAGCTGCTGCGTAAGGTTGCCTTGATTTATTTTTCCAAGTTTTTTCCAACCAGAGAGCAAAGAGAAAATATTGTTATTAACTATGAAGAAATGATATATAAACCAGTGCTGCTGCGTATTTTACCGGTGCCCCTTTCTGGAAAAAATAGCTGCTTATGCCCGCCTCAAATTATTTTTGGAAATCATTTTCCTAACCCAAGAGAAAAGTCAAATTCTTTTTTCTAAGTACCATGCACCGGCATTAGAACAAGTGCAGGTTTGTACAAAACCGGTGCCCAATATTGGAAAAGCAGCTGCTTATGTCTGCTTTTAATTATTTTCCATATCATTTTCCTAACCCGAGAACAAAGTCAAATAATTTTTTCTAAGTACGCAACACTGACTTTAGAACCAGTGCTGGTTAGGACAAAACCAGTGTCCATCTTTGGAAAAGCAGCTGTTTTTGGCTAATTCGAATTATATTTTCATATCGTTTTCCCAACCTGAGACCAATGTCAAATAATTTTTTCTAAGTCAACAATATCAGTCTGTAATTTAGTGCCGTGTACACAAAAACCGGTGCCTTACATGAAACAGAGCACATACTCTGCTTTCCAGCACCAGTGTTTCCTTACCAAACCGATGCTGGATTTCATTTCAATTTAACCAATAGAAATTTCTACTCTTGGTGATAAAAAGGGTAATGACCAACAACACAAAGAAGGTAACCACAAATACATATATTAATATTATTTTTCCGAATAGACAGCACACCCTGGAGGACAAAAAAGTATAATAATTACATTTATAGTCATAAGATGCACCTATTTTTTCCTTGTAAAGGCAACATCACTCCCCACAATTTGACCGCTCTCACCAACCCACAATCTTTCACCATGTGACCTTCCACCTAATAAACCTCCATCCACATCCTCGCAGCTAGGAAATACAGATGGGAACTCAGGACATTCTACTCGGATGGGCCAATAAATCTCCTTTTTGAAATAGAACTTTTTCCGATGTAGGACGACATGACACTTCTCGTATCTGGGATCCCGGACATAAAAAAACCCATCGTTCCTGGGAAGCTAAGATGCACTTGTCATCCTCGAACCTAACTCGGTTAAAGGCTACCATTGTGAAACCCATGGATATCTCCGTACGAACCTTGACTCCATTATCAACCCACCTGCACTCGAAAACCACAACTTTGAACTCAACATAGTCCAACTCCCAAATTTCCTCAATCACCCCGTAAAATGTCATCACTGCCATGATAGGGTTTTTGTCTTTCTTTCTAGACTGCAACATTGATTCAGATTCAATGTAAACTCTACTATTCTGCGTCGTGCTCTTGCTGTCCTTTTCAGCCGCTGCAATTCTAAGTACATTAATATCACACCCTAGGTATCTTCTGACAGTGCAGTTCGACCTTCTTGCAAAGGCACGAAGTTTACTAGGCATGTCATCCACATTGCAACGATTGTAAAGCCAAATCATGAATGTGGATGAATGCTCTAGCTGTATGCCGTTCGAAGGCAAGTCTGGATATAATGCTTGCATATACGACATGTGCTCTTCAATATAGTTTGCAGTCTCACTACTATTCCATAAAACGTAAAGGTGAACTGCCATCAACTCATCATAGAAAGGTGTGTGAAGTGTATCTTTCAAACTTGCAACCCCATTCTTCCTACCAAAGTGTGCTTGTTCTGCTAATCCAACTGATTTCTAACCGATTGAGTTTGTGTACAATATTCAATGATCTCCTCGGTCACGTACCTTTGCACGTTGCTCGCATCCGATCGGCTACGATTATAAACGTAACCTTTGAAAACACCCATGTCCTGCTCGAAAGGGTACATCCTGTTCATGCCAATTGGACCGCATAGATGAATTTCCCTAACCAAATGAATGACTAGATAAACAATGATGTCAAAGAAGGATGGAGAAAAGTACATTTCCAACTGACATAACACTAAAACCCCCTCCTGCTCCAACACATCAAGCCTCTCCCTGCTTATATTCTTCCGACATATGGAGTTGAAGAAGATACACAGTCACATAACGCTAAATCTCACATCCTCTTCCATAGCACCATGGATGGCAACATGCAATAATTATTGCATAGGAACGTGACAATCATGGGATTTCAAGCCATTCATATGCAAATCATCATTCACAAAGCGACTAACATTTGAAGAATATCTTGATGGTACCTTGATCTCTTGGATAAACTCGCAAACTGATCTCCTCTCATCCACTGACAGATTTTGCGGGGCAGGGGGAAGGTAAGTTGGCTTCCCTCACACCTCTGGAGCTAGGTCAGACTAAATTCCAAGCTCTAACAAATCCTTCTGGGCATTCAAGCTATCCTTTGTCTTCCTTGGAATGTTAAGTAAGGTACCAATCAAACTCTCGCACACATTCTTCCTAATGTGCATTACATCCAAAGAGTGCCGAACCTCTAAATGCTTCTAGTAAGGTTAATCAAAGAAAATTGACCTCTTCTTCCACGGTCCATCAGGCCCTGTAACAACCTTCTTCACCTTGTACCCTCGAAAAACATTCAATTTCTTCACCTCGTTATGTATGATAACCCCCTTCATGGTCTTGGAACTTTCCTCGTCTCCTTCCCACCAAAAAACTGAAATGCGTCTTCACGTAACTTGTGCTTCATCGGAGAAATTTCCAGTGACCCAAGCGCACGGTCTTACGACCATTATTTAGCTATTGGTAATCTGTGGATTCTTCGCACACGGGACACGTCTTGTGCCCCTTCACCACATAACCCGAAAGATTTCCATATGCTGGAAAATTATTTATGGTACAAAAAGCATTGCCTTCAGATTGAACACTGATCCCCTCAAACCATCAAACACATCAAAACCTTCGGACCATAGAACCTTCAAATACTCTATCAGAAGTGCCAAGTACGTATCGATGTCATTTTTGGGTTGGTTTGGCCCGGAAATCAATAAAGGAACCAAATATGAAGGAAGATTGTATATAACCATCATTACCGTCCATGTACAGTGCCTAGATGACATGTTGCCCAACGGGTTCATTCCATCAATACATAAAACCATTTGCAAGTTCCTTGGCTCACTTGCAAAGTCCGGATACCACTTATCAAATCTCTTCCATTGATAGTGAGAACACCTTTCCATGTACCATGTCATATTCTTTGCATCATCAGCAATCTTGAGCAACCTCTTCAAACGGGGAATAATTGTAAGATACCACATGCATTTCATAGGAATACGTTTCCTTAAATTTACGACAACTTCTCCATTGATAACCGAATTTCTACTTCTCTATCAACACATGGCATACGGGGAATGCCATCTCCTTCTCCAATTCACCCCTGTACAAAACACAATCGTTCGGACAAGCATGTACTTTTGTATATTCCTATCCCATCGGACAAAGAATCTTCTTCGCTTCATAGAGGTTGTCAGGTATCCTGTTACTGGCAGAAAGCTTCTCATTCAAGAACTTTAGCAACTTTTTCATGCTAGTATCGCTCCATGTACCAAGGCCTTTCATACTAAACAATTCCATCAAAAATGACATCACCGTATCCCTCTTATTGCAACCGGGATACAACGGCCTATCCTTCTCTCCTAAGAAATCTGACAAAACCTAGGCCTCCCCTATATTCATTGATAACCTTCTCACACATGCCATCTAAATTTAAGTCTGCGAAACACTCCCTGCCTTCTCATCGTGAAATGTCTAAACTAAATAATCTTTTTCAAACCCTCTCCTGACAAAGTGAAGTTTCATGATGTCTCTATCACCAACACCATTGTGATTCTTGCAATCACGACGGGGACATAACACTCGCTTCTCACATCCAAATGCATGCTCTAAAAATTCATCCACGAAATCAACATATTCTTTGCTCAACCAACTAAAGTTGCAGTACACATGCTTACGCCTCTCTATTGCACGTTGTTCCATCTTTACAAATTAACGAATCTAGGACAATTATAGTTCAACACAATGACAATGACTATGCAACATTCTAAACATTCAAAATCAATTCTGCAAAACCTTACGTACATCTCGGACCACAACACTCAAAACTTAGCCAACATTTTCACATTCCTAAACAAGGTATAAATGACATAAAAAATCTAGAAAAAAAAACACATTTCTTCCATGTATGCAAGTATCATGAACATTATCAAACACACAAAATCATGATCAAACCACAAAACATATGCATACAAACTATTTCTAACATATTACATCATTAATAATATGTCAAACAATTTAAAACCTAACCTTTGTGGGTTTTCATTGGGGTATTTAATGTCAAAATTCACCCAAAAACACCCTTAATGACCTTCTCGTCCCAAAACTCCACTTTTTACCCACCAATGAAGAGTGGTAGGTAAGCAATAAATGCTTTTCCAGCACTGCTATATTGCCTACATACTGGTGCTAGAACACCCCCTCCCAAAAATACCCGCCTAAATTAGTATTTCGTCAATTTAAGCATCGGTTCCTTTTTCTTAACAAAACTGGTGTTGAACATATAAAAAAAATCCATCTAACTCCGATATGGGCCCCATATTTCATGCACCGGTATTATGAAATCCGGTGCTATAATTTTACATAGGCACCGTCACACTGCTTTTCACCGGTCCTATTATTTTCCCTCCATTGTTTTGGCGCCAAAGACTCTATTGTGCAGCTGGAAACCATCCCAGCATCGGTCCCTTGCACACCCTTTGTCAGGACTGGTGCTCGTTCTTATGTATGACACCTGTTTTGGGCACCGGTTGCAAAATTCTGGTGCTAATAATCACCTACAGCACCAGTTTTTTACAATTTCATCATAATACCGGTGGCTTACATATTCTCAGCACCGGTTCAGGGGCCCCCAGACAAAGTACCGGTGCCTAAATACTTGTTTTCCATTAGTGAATAACACAAATTCCGACTATTGCATCAGAATAAACAAGATTTGACTAGCGTATCAACTCACACAAATCACACAAATTATGTAAAAATCCAGATCACATTTTGCAGAGTTCACACAATTCAGAAAATGAGTGCCGAAAATTGCCACAATAAATTCACATAGAATTCAGCGACAAAAGAGTATTCCGAAGAACCTGATTGAAGTTGAATTTCGTCCAAGAAAATGAAAATTCCAGGCTGCCGTGATCAGTGGCAGCGTGAAGTGATCAGTTGTGAATCCTTCATAAGAAAAATCCACTAGAAAGAAGTTGAGTCGCAAATTCAACGATTTTCCAAAAACTGTCGCTGCTGGAATTTCTCTACTGCTGCACTGCTGAACTTTAAAAATTCAGAACTGAATATTACCTCGCCCGAAAAATTAATTCCGCCAACCAGTAGCAGCAGAGGGAGTTCAGGTACAGTTTCACCAGAAAGAATAGAGAATCTTTCGCCGGGAAAATAAGAAAACACCAAAGGCTCGCCGCTGAAGAAATCCGTGGCTGGAATTTCAGTTTTCCTAGTTCAAACCCCTCTCGAATTCAACCAGAAAACGGGATCAAGACTGATGGTTCAAGAACTGATGTAAAGCACCAGAATTTGTCCAAGAACCCTTTGATAAGGACCAGTCCCAGGTGAGGTTATGGGCTTGTATCAATTAGCCCACACAGGTTTAATATAGTAAACATTTATACCCAACTAATGGGATAATAGCAAGAAATACGGAGAAAATATATTATTAGAATTATACTGTATAAATACTAGGTATGTATTTATTTTCGGATTCATTCACTCTTATATGGTATTTAGATTATTTCTAACTTAACCTTTAAAGAGTTTACCCCTGGGATTCCTCCGGGCTTGCAGGTTACGAACCCGGAGCTCGAGCGGTTGGTCCTTTTGGTTCACAGACGCATCAATTGGCATGCCCGGTGGGACCGATTGGGCCAGATTCAAGTTCTTTAGTTTATGTCTATGTTTACTCGAAGAAGCAAGAGCTTAAGATTGAAAGGAGTCGGTGAAGAAGTACAGTCTAAAAGGATTGATATGGCAAATCCTAAAAAAGCTGCAGAATGTCGAGCCTAGTAAGGTTCGAGCACCTGGAGATGGGCAGGGGGCGATGCATGCCTCAACTGCTGAACATGAAAGGATACAGATCTCGAGTGGACATGATCCACAAATTGTTTAGGACCCTCGAACGGATTTGGCTGAATCGTCGAGACGTCTGAGAGTTAATATGGATAAAAGAGTTGGAAATGCTTGCACTAGCCAGAATGTGCCGAATGGTTTGCATGATGGTAGAGATGGGTGGTTCACGGATGTTTCCAGTGATTCTTACATGGAGGCGTATGAACGAACCATACAAGGGAATCAGGCCCTGGGAGTGGTTGCATCATAGCAAGACTTGACCCAGGTGGCGCACGCTCTGGCTGCGACAGGATATCGAGTTACTCATCCCCCGAGACCTATGAGTACCTCTAGAGAAATGGCACCGTCGATGCCAGTTGCCTTAACTTCAAGGTTAGTCTCTCATCCCATGGTAGACTACCACTACCCAGGATATGCAGGAGAAGCATTCCTGGCACGACCTCAACCTTCTTTTCCGGATTACTCACAGGGGATGAGCGATAACCTCGACAGTCCCTATCCTGGGAGCCGAGGCAGGATATAGGATGTCAGCCTCATTGGGAGTTCAGGGATATGGAATCATAATAGCTAGTCAGGGGCATTATAACCTTTATAGGCAATTGATGATCTATATAGGGGGTATGAAACCTTGGGTGAACCTTGGTTACATGGGTACTCATTCAGTGCAGTTTTGAGAAAACAAGCGCGGGATAAATCCTCTTCGTGGGAAGCAAGGATTAACCGTGGATGCTGGAGACCCGTTGAAAAGAGAGCTGGACAAGTTAATTGGTCTGATGGGTCAAGCCGCTGGATCTCTATTCAGTTCGATGGCAAGTAGATGCAAAGCCACCGGAAGGACTCCCTACTTATAGTGGTGAGACACATCCTCAAGAGTTTATTTAGACGTTCTTAAATATGATGAACTCGAGATATTTTGAGGAAAGGTTGACATGTAAGTTGGTGGGCAGCTATCTTCGAGGTAAGGGTCAAGAATGGTTCAAAAAGTTACCCAGGGGTTCCGTGCATTCTGATAGGGACTTTAGCGGGGCTCTGTTAAGCCAATATTCCCAGAAGATTTTTTCTACAAAGACCTCGTTGGAGCTTTACCAGGCTAAGAAAAAAGTGGGAAAGAGCACGGAGACATTCTACCACCTATATGTGGATGAAATTTTGGGGGGTAGTGGACACCACGGAAAATGAGCTAATTCAAGGATATATGTTAGAGATGTAGAATTTGGAGTTGTACAAGAAATTAAGTACAAACTGTCCTTGGACGTTGCGAAAGCTTCAAGAATTAGTGGAGCAGTATTCGAGGGTAGAGGAAGCCACGAAAAAGAAAAGAGAGAGTTTGGGAAAGAAGTCAGAAAAGGGAAATGACCCCCGAGGGAAGAAGCCGACAGAGGTGGTCCGACCCAACTTTGAGAGATATATGCCTATGTTGTCGACACCTATGGGGATATTTATGGCATAGATTCCGAGCATACATAGGGGGCAATTTTACCACCCCACCTATGCGAAAAATGCAGAATGTTGTAAGGGCAAGAAAGGCAACAAATTTGTATTGCGATTATCATCGAGACTACGGTCATGACAGGAATGATTGTGCTTAGTTGAGAATGGAGATCGAGAGGTGTGAAAGAGAGGGACAGTTTCGGAATCCTAGACCTCAAAATAATTATACAAGACCCCCAAGGCCAAGAAATGACCGCCGAGAATGGCAACCATATGGGAGGGCTAATGGAGGCAGGAAAGACAGGAGACATCGAGACCCGGGGATTCTAGGATGATAAGGAAGAGAGAAAAGACCGCATGAAAAACGTGGAGGTAATCAGGAAAATGGAAACGATGACAATCCGCCAATTTGCAGGGGTGATTAATATGATTAACGGAATTTTTGGAGAAAGGTCCTCAAATACTATCATGAAGGCGGAGGCTCGAAAGGTTCCAGCAGAAGAACCACGTCATAAGAGGTTTTATATGACGGAACTGTGACATTTTTTGAGGTAGATGCAGTTCCAGACCAAACCCCACATGCAGATCCCATGGTGGTCTCAGCGGTGATCGGAAATTACTTGGTAAAAAGGGGTTTTTATTGATGATGGAAGTGGGGTGGAGGTAATGTTTGTCGATTTTTTTGATCAGCTAGATATAAGATGATTCAATTTGAAGAAGTCAGCTTCGCCCTTATATGGTTTTGCTGGAATCCCCATATTCCCTTTGGGGTAGATAACCTTGTCGGTTCGAATATATGATGGAAACAGATGAGCAATGATAGATTGCAATTTTGCAGTTATAGATGCAAACTTGCCTTATAATGCGATCCTTGAAAGGCCATGGATGTGCCAAGCTCGGGCAGTTTGGTCACCATATCACCAGATGATGAAATTTCCAACCAATAAGGGAGTAGCCTCTATTCGAGGAGATCAGATTGTTACCAGAATTTGTAATCTTACGGCGGTAAGAGAAGCTAGGAAGGGAAGAAATGTAGCTTCAGTGCATGGGGAGGTTAGCCCAATCGACGCAATACAAATGCCCATTCGAGATCTGTGGACAGTGGTTGTAGGAAAGTTGATGCCTAAGGAAATTAGAAGAGGATTAAGTAAACTACTAGAAGAATATGGAGATGTCTTTTCATGGAATACTTCCGACCTCACAAAAGTTCCCTCGAACATAGCTTTACATGAACTAAACATAGATTTGTCTACTATGCCAGTTAAACAGAAGAGAAGGGTCTTCGCTCCTGAGAGGGTCGGAGCTATTAAGGAAGAAGTAGAGAAGTTGTTAAGGGTTGACGTAATCGAGGAGGTGTTTTACCCAGAGTGGTTGGCCAATCCAGTAATGGTGCCAAAGCAAGGTGGTACCTGGAGAATGTGCATAAACTTTACTGATTTGAACAGATAGTTATCCCCTGCCTCCGATTGATAAGTTGGTAGAAGCTATTGTGGGATACTGGGTTTTAGACTTCTTCGATGCACACAAATGGTATCATCAGATACCGATGGCAGAAAAAGACAAGGAGAAGACATTGTTTATCACCAATATATGCACTTATTGTTATAAGAAGATGCCGTTCAGACTTAAGAATGTTGGGGCTACTTATCAACGACTGGTGGATAAGATTTTTATGGAACAAATTGGAAAGAATGTGGAGATTTTTGTCAAGATACGGTTATGAAGAGTAGGAGTTATTAGGAATTCTTGGTGGATTTGGAAGAAACTTTCAAGAAGCATCGAGGGGAAAATATGAAGTTAAATCCTGCAAAGTGTGTCATCGGGGTGAGGGCTGGAAGATTTATGGAATTCATGGTATCTGAAAGGGGTATCGATGTTAACCAGAGAAAGTAGAGGCTTTGATGAGAATGAGAAGTCCATAAACATTGAAGGAAATGCAGAAGCTTACGGGGTCTCTGGAGGCCTTGAGTAGATTCCTCTAGAAGGGGTAGAAAAACACCTCCCCTTCTTTGATGTACTTCGAAGAGTCGGGATGTTCGAGTGTATTGAGAAGTGCGAGGAAGAGTTCAAGCAGTTTAAGGAGCATTTAAAGGTACTTCCCACCCTTATGAAACCTGAGAAATGTGACACGTTGTTTCTATACATCTCTTCCTCTCCCCTGGCAATTAGTGCGGTATTGGTAAAGGAGAAGAAAGGGTAGAAACATCATATTTACTATGTGAGTCGAGCCTTGCAAGGGATGGAGACAAGGTGTACATCCCTCAAGAGATTGATTCTGGCTCTAGTGCATGCCACACCGAGGTTGCGTCCTTACTTCCAAGGGCATAAGATAGTGTTTCTTACCAACTACTCAACCAGGAAGATTTTGTTAAAGCCAGAGGCATCGGGGAGGATGATGAAATAGGCAGTGGAGTTGGGAGAATATGATATTCAATATCAGCCAAGAACTGCCATCAAGTGTCAGACACTGGAAGATTTCAAATTGGAGACCTCGAAACCAATCAAACTAAAAGATATAACTTGAGAGAAGGTCACTGAACGAAAATAAGTATGGAAGTTGTATGTAGATGGTTCCTCGCTGGGAATTCTTCGCCGTACCTCTCAAAGATACAATTTATAAGCCCTAAATGCTTACTAAATACAATTAAGCAGATAGTTTGGCAAGTCGGGGTCGTCCACAGAAACGAGGGATATTCCTAAGGGTTCATGCATACAAGGGCGAGTATAGGCCTAGATATATATATATATACATAGATATAAAAGCAAGTAAAAAGGGGGGTTTTGGTTGGTTGGTTTCCTAAGTTATGAAAGTAAAAACAACAAAACTAGCAAAGTCAAGTAACTATGC
>JAULKM010172621.1:0-31923 GCA_032355605.1 Rubia tinctorum | reverse complement strand
CCCCCAAGGCTTTGTCATTTGTAGTTTTTATCCTTTTTATTAGCTTGTTGCATGATTAGCATAGTTACTTAACCTTGTTAGTTGTGTTGTCTTTAATTTCATAACTTAGGAAACCAACCAACAAAATCCCCCTCTTCACATGCTTTTATTTGTATGTATATCTAGGCCTATATGCACCCTTGTATGTGTAACCCCTTTGGAATAACCCTCTTCTCTGTGGACGACCCCGACTTGCACTATCTACTTAATTGTATTTAGCAAGCAAAAAGGGCTTATAAATTGTATCTTTGAGAGGTACGATGACGACCTCCCAGCAACGGCAATGTATATTGGTGCTGGAATATATAAAATTACATTGCTAAAGATCTACATTCCAGTATCACCCTAATTAGGCACCGATCGAAATACCGGTGCCTATGCTCGTTTGTACCGGTGCTTGTAAATAGATGATCAATAAAAAAATATGACCAAAAAATGAAACCCAGACATTCATGAAGAACAATAGGACGAACAAAACACAAAATAACTTGAATTTCATGTAAGAAAACTGAAAAATTCATAACCACAACTTTGAAATTCATTACACGTATCTGAAAATACAAAACAACCCACAATTCATGCAACAAACTAGACCTAAAAATATATTAACAACATCAAGGATCATAAACACTACAACCTAATCTCCTTAAACCCTAGATAGTATCAAAGAACCAAAACTTTAAAGGTGAGGTCGGAAGAAAGAGCTAAGGTGCAATGCGGAGGTGGCGCTGAGAGCTGAGGGGCCACGGATCTGAGTTGAACCTGACAATTTTGGTGGAGCTAGGGGAGATGGAACAAAGAGATGGCATTGGGGCTGGTCCAAGAAATGGGTTTGGGGATGGTGCACCATGGTGCGCCACGAAGCCTTCAAAGTGGGGCTACGCGGCGGCGAAGATGGAGAGGTGGTGGAGAAGGAGGGAGAGGATGGAGAAGAAGTAGAGGAAATGAGGGTGGGTTGGATTTAGGGTTTCAGAATTAGTTTATATAGACAAAGTTTTAATGATTGAGATTCAATCGAAAAAATAAATCAATGGTTCAGACGAAACCAAGTTGGGCTCCTGTACAAAAAATGGTGCCCCAAATGGATGGAAACCAGCTTGTTAAGGCTGCTTTATATGGCTTTCTTGAGAGAAAAACGTGAACCCGAGAGCAAATCTGAGAATTTTTTCTAAGTATGGAGCACCGGAAAAAAACTGGTGCCAAAATTGCTCATACCGGTGCTATGTATATGAAAATAAGCTACTTAAGGCTGCTTTACAGTACTTTTTAAAAATAAACATGAAATCGAGAGCAAATCTAAGAATTTTTTCTAAGTATAGAGCACCCGTACAAAAATCGGTACCAAAATGGCTCACACCGGTGCTTTGTATATGAAAAACAGCTGCTTAGGGCTGCTTTAAATGGGGTACATTTATTATTTTTGGACCCGAGAGCAAACATGGAAAAAATTCTAAGTATGCAGCACTGGTACTAATACCGCTGCCTAAGTAACTCATACCGGTGCTAAGTCAATATTTCAAAATTTTATACAATCCCTCCAAAATTATGGGAAAAAATTAGGAAAATCATTTTTCCGCCATAACTTAACACCGGTATGAATGAAAGTAGTGCCGGTGCTAGTATTGTTCATTTCTAGCATAATTTTTTAAATTTTACTATTAGGTCCACACAATAAATTTGGAGGGGGTGAATCTCAAAATTGAAGACACCAAAATGCAATAAAATAAAAGACTATTCCTTCTTTGAAATTTTAGGTACAGTGGGTGGACAGAAGAGCCTCAAATATATTTATGAAAAATTATGTTGTGGCCTAAACATTTGTTACAACATTATCCTTCTCTCCAAAATACACAATTTTTGTTACTCTTGCATAATTATAAAAATAGAAAGTAAATTACTTTTTTGATAAAATTTTGAAAAGCGCTAATACAAATTCTAGATTAACTTAGAGTTGATTAACTTGAAGTAAGAAAGGGAAATCGGAAAAATTATGGATATGCTCTTGTACCCGATTGTTGATAAACATTTTGTTACGGACTTGGAAAATAAAATGGTGTGCATAGGGTAGTATCACGTTCAAACTGATTTCAATTTGGAGTTACGAGTAAAGTTTTTACTTTTTTTACTTAATTAGATCCCTCCAAGAAAGTTGGAGTTATCGAATCACAAAATTGGCAACACCAAAATGCAATTCAATAATATACGATTGCAAATTTATGATTTGAGCATGTATGGGTGAATGGAATGGTCTCGAAAGTCAACATTTATTACTTTCACACAGTCTTCAAAAATTATACTATGGCCCAAAATTGTATTACCCCATTATCCATTGCTCCAAAATGCATGTTTTTTTTATTCTTGCCTGAACATATAGACATAAAATATAAAAAAAAATTGGTGAAATGTTGGAAAGCGCTAGTACATGTTCTTGAGTAAATCATACCATAAACCCATTTTCAAGAGTAAATCATACCATAACCCCATTTTCAAGAGTAACTCATACCATAAACTCTATTTTCAAAAAAATCTATGTATCGTGCACCGGTATTATTACCGGTGCCATTCGTCAACATACCGATGCTGGATATTTTTCCACCAAAATTACTATTCTGATCATAGGTACGGTATTAGCACCGGTATATGTCATTCATCCAAAATCGGTGATGGAATATATTAAACAGAGAAAATATTTCTTCAAAGGCATCGTTATTCAGTGTATCAGTGCTGAATCTAGTCATATGCATCTGTATTCAGTGTACCGGTGCTGGATTGATTCATAGGCACCGGCATTTTAGTTCATTTAACAAATTACCGGAGTGTATAAAATTTTTGGCATCGGTATTTCTCTCCCAGCAGTGACATACTGGTGCCTATGTACCTATTTTCCAATAGTGTGAAACATATTTTATACCAAAAGACCAAAAACTATTTCCGAGACCGGAAATAGTTTCGGCTATTGAATAGCCAATTCCTATTGGTCAGAATCAATATTGCGAACTCAAAAACAAGAGACACAAGGTAATTTCAAAGTTTGGAAACCAAAATTAAGGAGAAAAATACCCACCAAAAAAATTCGAGATTCGAACCGGAAACAAGATACGATTCCGAAAATGAATTTCAAATTTAAGAAGAGATGAACCAAAGCAATTGTTAGTTTCCGAGCTTGGAAATAATTAAGTTTATGAGGTTGAAAAATGTGATACGTTGCGCACTGTTCAACTGAGAAAAAAGTCCCTCGAGCCGACGGGTCGCGCCAAACGACATGGAATGCGCAAATCAGAAATTCAAAATGGGACACCAGTCGAACGCCCGTGCCAATCCGTAAGGCCCACTCTGGCATGGCCCTACACAACTTGTGTCAGTCTGTGTGGCCCGTGCCAGAACAAGGCTGCATAAGTCATGTTGTAGTGCACGCCCCGTGCCAGCACGACCCTGCATGACCCGCGCCAGATTGCACGACCCACTTCAGAGAACAGCCTAGGTCGGTGCACGACCCGGGTGAAAGCACGACCCCCATTAGATTGCACGGCCCACGTCACAGCACGGACCTACACGTCCTATGTCGGTCCGTACAATTCATGCCAGTATAAGGTTGCACGAGCTGTGTCATGCCGCACGCCCTGCGCCAACACAACCATGTACGAACCATCTCGTTTTTCACTGGTCGCTTGAATTGCGGCTGCTAGGGTTTTTTGGCCTATTTTAGGCCTTTTTAAATGCCCAATTCCCTAATTCTATATATAGGAGTCTTTAATCTTCTAGGGTTCACCAAGTAGGCATATTGTAGCTTTTATTTTCCAAGTAGGTAGGAAGGAAGAGAAGAATTCTCTCTCTTTCTCTCTCTAGAGTTCTTCTTCTCTTTTCCTTCTCTTTTCTTTCTCTTATTTTTTCTAGATCCATAGCATTTAATTTAATATTTTCCATGGATCTATTTTTAGGGAGTAGTTAATTTAATTGGGTTTTGTATTTGTATTCATGATTTTTGTTTGTTAGATTCCTTAGATCTATCTATTTCTATGTGTTTATGATTATTATGTTGGCTTGTTCTTCATGTTCTTATTAATTGCATGATTGTAACACTAAGATTGGCACACACCGTAGTTTACTTTCATGTTAGTGCAATTATTTATATCCCCCAGGGAAGGAAACCTAGATGCGCTTAGCGTAACGATAGTTCAGAACCGTGTGGGTTTGTGCACGTGGGTTGCCGAGTCAATGTTATGATCGACCATACACTGGTAAGCCGTCCAGTTGGTCTGAAGGTTTACGGATAGATATAGTTAAAGTAACAAACTGGGGTTAGCTTTGCAACCTTAGATCTATTGATAAGGTGCTTCACCCCTTTTGCCTTTTTAGGCCTAGGGAGAAGCATTCGTGGTGTAGTGCCCGGGACGTAATAGTACGGGGGAGATTCAGATTTGCATAGCAGGTAGGGCTGTTGTTCCACTCCCCTAATTACGAAGGCAGTGCTGATGGACGATTACATGCGCACCTTACGTGACAGGTGTGGGGAAGTGTTAACTATCCACCGCACCATGTGTCACAAACACTAGAATAGGTTTATCGTTCTTGTATTTGATGGAATTGAGGATTGAAACATTGATCATGTTTTGAAAATACTCCCAAAGTGTTAGTTTACATAGTTTATATTCTGTTGACTTGCATGCTAGTGGTTGTTAGTAAAAAAACCTCCAAAGCCAGTTTTACCAATAGTAATTATTCCTGACATGCGATCGGATTGGTGACCTGATTGCAGCTGTGATTAGTTGACTCTTAGATTTCTAATAACTATGTGGATGACCCCGATACTTACCACTATCTACCCATTTTGGTAGCATAGCATTAGGAACGGGAGCAATAATAAAAATTCTATCTTTGACCTTTAATACTTAGCCTTCTCTCGATCTTAATTGGTGGATCTCCTGTGAACCATTGATTAGGAGCGACGCCGAGGAGGGGAGGGTCAGCAACCGATATCCAAACTAATTTTTGGTTGACCGAAGGTAGATGCACTCCTTTGTTTTTTAATCTAGCTTGGTCCACTCATCCTCGGGAATATGAACTAATGCTCGACATTCGAACACCTTTATATGATCATATGCTACCTTTTCTCTGACCAAATTTCCTCCTATATGCCTCCATCCAAGGGCACTTAAGGGGACATGTTAATGATGTCAATGCCGATCTTCACAGCTTCTCCCCGAAATGCTTTAGGAAGGTGAGCATGAGACAACATGCACGAACTCGTTCCCATTCTCTGGGAAACACCATTTAACTTAGGTGTATTTAGTGGCATCTTCTCAAGTAAGATGCCATAAGACTTGCAGTATTCTTCAAATGAGCCATAATATTCTCCTATATTGTCAGCTCAAACAGACTTCAGCTTCTTCATATCTCACGTTCCACCCTTACATAGAATTCCTTGAATACCCTAAGCACGTGGTCTTTTATGTCTTGGAGGATGTTTTTCCTGACAAGGATTTTCAATCCCTTCTTGCTCACATGGTCAAGCCTTTAGTGCCATAACACCAAACTTGAGTTCTCTTTAGCAACATTAGCCCCTCTGCAGATTAGTCCTTGCATGACATATAAGGATCCATCTTTTCTTCCTTAACCAATAACCATGTTGCCACTAGTGATCTTCCATTTTCCATCTCCAAAGTGGTTTTTCATTCCAGCATCGTCAGCCTTCCCTGCCGAGATAAGACTGAGCTGCATTTCATGAACATGTCTAAAATCCTTCAACACGATCTTGCATCCCGTGTTTGACTTCAAGTTAATGTCAACCCAAGCTAATGATCTTACTAGTAACTTGATTTCATCTTCACAACACTGAAATGTTCACACTTATATGATGATAAGAGCCCTTCATGTGGAGTAACATGGAAAGAAGCACCAGAATCATTTATCCAAAGGTTATCAGCATGAGTGAGGTTGACATATTCCTCAATCACGAAGATATCATTGTTCTCCACATATGCAACAACAATAGTGCTCTCATCTTCCTTCTTCTTTGGGTGTCAATTTTGTCTTGTTTGACCGCTCCATTTTTCTGGTCTCCTTTTGTCCCGTCTTACCACAATAGTAGCAAGTAACTCAGGAATGAGACTTTGATCACCCTCGTGATTTGTCATTATTTCCACTTCTGTTTATTCTATTGTAACTCACTTCTACCTCGATTCTCGATCATGTTAGCCTTTGAATTGGTGGATGTGCCACATTCCTTTCTCCGTGCTTTTTTCATTGATTAGACTGTCGGGGAAACCTTTATTAGTAACCTTTCCTTCCGGAGCCGAGTTGCTAAGCGTGACCACCAATGTGTCCCAACTTTCAGGTAGTGAGCTTAGGAGCATCAAGGCTTACAACACGTCATCAATTTTATCTCAATCTTTGTCAATTGATTCACAAACCCCTTGAAGCTATTCAAGTGTTTGATCATATTTTGTCTATCCTTGAACTCTAATTTGACCACTCCATTTTTTAGCTTTCTTGTGTCCCGTCTAACCACAATAGTAGCAAGTAACCTGGGAATGAGACTTTGATCGCCCTCGTGATTTTTCACTATTGCCACTTCTGTATATTCCATGAAACTCACTTCTATCTCGATTCTTAATCACGTTAGCCTTTGATTAGGTGAATGTGCCACATTCCTTTCTCCATAATTCTTCATTGATTAGGCTGTAGGTGACATCATCCATAGTAACCTTTCCTTCTGAAGCCGAGTTGCTAAGCGTTACCACCAATGTATCCCAACTTTCAGGTAGTGAGCTTAGGAGCATCAAGGCTTGCAACTCATCGTCGATTTTTATCTCAATCTTTGTCAATTGATTCACAAGCCCCTTGAAGCTATTCAAGTGCTCGATCATATTTTGTCTAGCCTTATACTATAATTTGACCAATCATCTTACTAAGTGAGCGTTGTTCAGTGGTGTTTTCTTTGGAATCGTGGACTCAAGTTTTGTCCAGAGCTCAAATGCATTTGTGTTAGTAGAGACATACTTAAATAAGCTATGATCAATGTACTTATGAATCATGGAGACTGCCTTCCTATTCCGGAGCTCCCATTCTTTATCGCTCTTCTCCTCTATAACTAGTTCATACAAAACATTGAAAAATATATTATCCTTCATCTTGGGCTTTGAATAGGCATAGTTCTCCGCTGTGAGCTTGAACATTTCTCCATCATTACTGATACTTGCCTCCATCTTGACTCTCACAAGAAACTGTCACCGACCAACGTGGCTCTGATACCACTGTTGAGCAAAATGATATTTCCCTCTTAGTGTGATGAAGATTATTAGTGAAAAAAGAAAGAAAAATAGGACACTAAAATTTGGTAACACAGAAAACCCAAATCGAGAAAAATCGTGGGACTATGTAATTCAAATCTTCCACTATATGTGACTATAGTAGGGTTACAAATATTTCATCCAAGTTGGATGGATTATAAAGCTACTCATACTATTGTGGAACACTCACTAACTAGAGAGATGAAGGCTTCTCTCCAACTCCTCACTCTAAGATTGGATCTCTCCAACTAGAAGGGATGGAAGTGGCTGTGGATTGGACTGGATGAGATTGAATGATGAACTCTTCTCCAATAACTTTATTTATAGGTGAACCAAAAATGGTCTAGAATTCTCTTCCATCCCCCCCCCCCCAACAACCATAATAATTTTTTAGAGTTTTCTAGGAGATAGTCTAGATTCTTCCTGCATCATTCTAGAAATATCTCCCACTAATACCAAAAGAGATTTTTAGAATTAGGGAGGAAATTAATTAATGCCAACAGGAAAAAACTAAACTTTATGAAGGATGAGTTGAACAGAAAATAAGAATAAAAACCTATATATCTCCCCATCGTCCCACCATTAAAAATGTGCTAGTTTTCAGTTAATCTTGAATTATTGTGCAAGTAATTGTATGTGTTCTGTCTTAAAGAAAATAATATTGTGGTAAGTTTTTTTATGTAAAATTTTAGATTTCATTCATTGAAAAAAAAAGTGTTGTACAAAGCTTGGGATATGCTCCCATTTAGATATAGATTCTACGGAGTTTTTAGCATATTGAGCTAAAGAGTGTGATATAGTGTTCTCCTATCGTCTAACCCAGAATGGTTCTGGGTATATATAACTTGTAGCTAAATTGACTATGTCATCAATGATGAGCTCAAAATACGATATATCTTCATTATGGTTCTTGATTGCTTTTATAACAATTTGTACATCACCTCGAATACGGCTGATTTGGATAACCTTCTGTAATGCCGTAAGCATTCCTGATCTTAGAGACATAGCTTCTGAGTGTTTTACTGTGTGCACTATTGGAATGCATTGTGATTCTCCATATATTCAATTTCCAGTTTGAGAGCATATTCACCATCTAAAACATGTTATGTTTGAAGATATAGTTGTATCAAAGTAAAATGTATTTCCATCTGATGGTGATGTAGTGCATTGATTCCCAAACCCTTGATTTTCTGTCGCACCACTCAATGTTTTTTCCAAATCATATAGTAGCTTTGTAGCATAGATGACGCAGTGTTGAGGTTGAAGATCATGGCTCTTCCCACGTAGAAGCTTGTTTCCGTGATGCCATAGTTGTGATAACAATATCAAAACAATTGCCATGTCCTATGGCTCTAATTCCATTATCAAATCTTGGACCCATAAGCTTGCATTTTGTTGTTGGAAATGTAAGATTTTCTCTTGCAGATCTACTGCAAACCATACTTGGTGTGCTACAGGGAAATGGAAGAAAAGATGTTCAATGGAGACATCATCCATAGAGCAACTTAAGCAGTTGGGTTCAGCTGGCATGTGCCTTTGAAGCAGGTTGATTGCCAATGGCAAATCGTTCTTGCATAGTCTCCACAAAAAGTGTTTTACTTTTGGTTGTGCCGTTAAAGTCCAATTCTTCTTCTAATGAGGAGAGGGGCTTGAGCTGCTTGACGCTATATTTCCTGCAAAAGCAAGAGTTGACGAGTTAATTTCTAAGTTGTAACCAAATTTAACCGTGAATTTACCAACTATTAGGTGTCATATTCATCGGTCCCGGTCCTGAGATCTTATGTTTCTTGGTTTGGATAGAACTAGCAGAGTACCATCGCGCGTTGTGCCATACTTTTAATTAAAATATTAGGATTAAGTTTTTTGTACATGTTGTGTCTTATATTTAAATTGAAAACAAAGAATTTTATTTAAAATTTTAAAGTTTAGTCATTTGAAAAACTATGAAATAGTTAGAAATCGTTAAATATTGAATACAATAAAATTTGATTATTTTTATAATATTTCATTCAAATTATTCAAAAATATTTATTTATATGTTGAGATTCATTATAAAAGGCTATCATAATTATATGTATCTCATTGCAATAAAAAAAGAAAATATCAAATGACCTTATTAGTCTCACTAATTATAAAATGTCCTTATTTAACAATTAGTCGGTCTAAAACAAGACTTTGTCATTATAAATAAATAAGTAAGTAATATGTATACATATTACTATCATAACTACACTATCAATGTAAAAAAAATTGAACATTTTGTTATTTCAGATTATGTATTTCTTTAAATTTTGTTCAATGATCCATATATACATACATATATACATATATATATATATATATATATATGTTCATGTATACATATATAGAACAATGAGATATTTATGATTTTAATTATATCTTAACAATTTTTATATTTTAACAAGTTATGATTGATTATATACAGTAAAGAATTAAAATCAGTAAAATATTATAATGTTAGTATGTTATTTTTGAACAACTTGGGTTTAAGTTAGTCAAAATTACTTCAACATCCCCAGTTTACAGCACCATCTAGAAAGCAAATAATTTCTTTTATATGTTGCTTGTGATTAGAGTAGATTCCTCTTGACTAAAAGTATTCCAAATAACTTCTTCATTCCAGGTAGTACCATTATCTTACATAAGATATGAACCTTTAGTTCTGCTAGGAAATTTCCTGGCAATGTCATGGGTCTTTTGTTTCCTAATCATGGAAGCCATAGACCATTCTTTATACTTGTGGTTTCAACAGATTCAATTCATCCTTGAATTCCTTTGGATAATAATTTCCTTCCTTCCAAAATGGATCTCCAAGCATACGATGGGTCCCACCCCAGCTTTGCTAATAATAAGTTACCTGATGGGAAATACTTGGCTTTTAGAATCTTTGAAACGGTGGATTTTGGGTTGACAAGAAAATGCCACGCTTATTTTCCTAACAGCGTAGTGTTAAACGTCTTCAATTATGTGAAGCCTAAACCTTCCATACTCTTAGGAAAACAAAGTTTTGTCCATGTGGTCCAGTGAATCGTTTGCTTCTGAGATGTACTTCCCCACCAATATCGACTATATAATCTATATATTTCCTCTATGACTTTATCCGGTAGCATAAAACAAGACATGGTATCGGTGGGTGTAGCCTGTAGGACAGATTTTATAAGGAGTTCTATCCACCTTTGTATAATCATTTATGTTCCCAACTGTCAATCTTTGTCTAGATTCTATCTTTACCCTCAAGAACACTTGCCTTTGATCATAAAAAAATAATGGATAATCACATATATTTGTCATGGATGACTACTTCTGTCATTTGGAGTGTGGCTAGAATTTGGGCTTTGATCTGGTCCCCAATATTTGGACATTGTGGTACTTCCTCCGCCCCAACTTATATTGCAGAAAGAAAAATTCATAAGTTATTTTTTAACAGTAAAAAGTGAACCTTAAAACTGCAAAAAACTGATAAAATGATGACTAAAATGACAAAAAATGAATAAGTGTACATTGACATAGAACAATAGCTTTGACCTAAATTAATAGCCCATAAGGCTGTAACCTTTCCCACCAAAATTACAAATTTTGGAGCCAAAATATTGAAAGGTATAAAAATTTAACCTAGAAGACAACACCCAAACTTCTATATAAACACAAGAAACATTCCTTTTCCTTGTCATAAATTCCAGAAGTAAAGGCTCTCAGAATTAAAATTTTGGCCAGTTCCAAACAGAATTGGTCCTCTTATTTTAACTTGGGTCCCTCGTCCCTTTTCTTCATCGAGCCTTTTGTTGTTGAATGGGGACTATGATGGTCGGGCAAAACTTGACCGAGAAGGAAAGGCTACAAGTATCACAATTTCTTGTTCAAAATCATCAAAATGGCATCCTTCGCCACAACAAGAGGTTGTAAGCAGCAGCTCGATGCGGGGTGTCAATCCGCACCATCAGCCTCTTCAGGGCAAGGGTGAAGCAACAAATAGAAAATGGTGAAACTGTGGCTAGAAGATCTAGGTGTCATGGTCGTCCTGGTGCAGGAAAAAAAACTCATTGATCTTGAAGCATTGGTGGTCTTGCCTGTTAGTAAAAGACGTACCTGCAGAGATACTGCAGCACGGTTGCACATCAGCAAAAGCTTAGTTCATAGGGCTATGATAAAAAAGGAAATAAAGAGCCCACAAATGCAGTTCATCCAATTTTGACAATAGAAGCTTAGTTAACAAGGCTTGAATGGAGTCTTTCAAAAATGGAATGCAACATGCAATTCAAAGACATGCACAATGTAATCCACATCGACGAGAAGTGGTTCTATCTTATGAAGGCAACATCAAGGTACTTACTAGCCCCTAATGAAGTAGAACCATATAGGTTCAGCCAAAATAAGAATTATATACCCAAGTTTATGTTCCTTTGTGTTGTGTGTAGGCATATCTTTGATTTTGATGGTAATGTCATGTTTAATGGTAAAATAGGACTATTTCCCTATACAGAACGTATAGCAGCCAAGCATTCTAGCATTCTAGCATAAATAGGCCTAGGAGAACCATGGAACTCCATCCAATTAAAAAGGTTAACAGAGAATGCATTAGAAAGAAGCTGATATATGCGGTTATCCCTGCAATAAAAGGTAAGTGGCCAAATTGGGCAAGCAAAAACATATCAATACAGCAACATAATTCCCCATCCCACATTTTAGCAAATGATTCTAAATTCCTAGTTGCATCCCATTTAGATGGATTCCACATTACCATGGTTTGCCAACAACCAAAAATGCCTGATTTAAGCATCCTAGACTTGGGGTTTTTTCTTCTATCCAAAGATTACAACACCAAAACCCTCAAAGGAACTTAGAAGGTTTATTATTAGCTATAAATGATGCATTTGCTAGGGAAGACCCTAGAAAAATATACCTTATTTTCCTTTCACTACAGAATGTCATGCTGGAAATTATGAAAGGTAGAGGGGGAAACAATTTTAAATTACCACACATGGGGAAAGACAGATGGAGGAGATTAGGCCTTCTACCACACAATTTATTTGGTGATTCAGAAATTGTAAGGGGTTTTTTAGAGGATCTAGTTGCAATTGGGAGGACAATGATGGTTCTTGACCTACTGCTGAGAATGGAAATGGGTGGGTAAGTGATGCAAGAAAATATTTTGGAGGGTTGTGCTTCTAGAAATTAGTTTTCTAGCGTAAACATGCATTTTTGTAATTATAGACATGTTTATAGGGAACCTTTTGTAATATAGGGACATTAGTTTCCCTTTTTGTGTAATATGTAAAATTTAATGCAGATGTTATTAAAATGTTGTGTTTGAAAAATGTTTTGATGCAATATGATTTGTTTTAAATCCCAAGTCCAGAATGTTACAATTGTAATCAGAAACTTAATGCAACAAATGGTTTATCACACAATACTAACTACCCACAACGAAGTACAAATCACATTTACATGCCATCATATCGTTACAATCTAAGGTTGTTTTTCATTCATATCAATGCCCCGCCAAGATTGTAATGGTTTAAGAACTAAAAATCCATGGCTATGCCAAGATCTTAATGGTTTAAGAACCAAAAAACATGGATGCATATAAGGTAACCTCATACATCACATCTTCATCATCGATTGTGTACTAATCAAGTTATGAGCACATTACATGCATGACTGTGATTGTTTATAATATGCCCCGTCAAGTTCAACAAGTCTAAAGACAATGCCACTGGCTGTATATTATATATACACTAAAGGCTCCTGAATTTTTTCACCAACGCTCTATTTACAACATTCAATAATTCTAACAAAAATAGAGGCATAGCACAACAATCAGCACAATATACAGTTCAGTAAATACTACCCACAGCTTCAACATGATGAATCAACACAATATACAGTTCAGTAAATACTACCCATAACTTCAACATGAAGAATCAACACAATATATAATTCAGTAAATACTACCCACAGCTTCAACATGATGAATCAGCACAATATACAGTTCAGTAAATACTACCCACAACTTCAACATGAAGAATCAGCCAAATTTACAGTATAGTAAATACTACTCACAGCTTCAACATGTTAAATCAGCACAATATTCAACACATAAAATATAACCCAAAGTCCAACATTGAATAACCAGCATAATAGTCAGCTATATTAAGTCTAGAATCAGAACAGCCCATAGTTTATCACATACCATAGTTTCAAACAGTCCACAATTGAAACAGTCCTGAATTAACTAATCAAAAGAATTAGGTATTATCCCCAAGGAGTGATGATAGGGAGAGTGAAAATTCATAGTGAAACTCATAGTGAATGATGTGGATGCTAGGAAAAGACTAAATCACTAATCACTTTCATTAAAAAAATGCAACTAATTAAGGATACATTTGTCTTTTTCTTATTTCCACATCAGTCACTGTGTGATTTCACTGTAAATTTTCACTGTCTTTATCATTACTCTATCCCCAAGATTATGTTACCCCTGCTCATAGGGTTATGGCTCAACATCATCCAAATCAGAGGCATGGCCAACAGTTTCAACATCCAAATCAGTTTGGACCTGCATTGATAAAAAAATAAAATGTCAACTACAGAAGAGATCATAATTAGAAAACATTTATCAATGTAAAAAATACACAATGTAAGGAATGATAAAACATGATTTGGCTGCCTTGCTTGCCTCTGCTATTCTCTCTTTAGGGCAAACCTAATCATCGGCTTTCATGAGCGGCATCACAGATCCCATATTCAAAATTCCTCTTAGACCTCTCCCTTTTAGACCATTTTTTTGGAAAATAGAAAAAACCAGTCTCATAGAACCAGGGTTAACCGAACTTCACACTGTGATACTTTGCAGGCTCAATGTCCGGGGGCATTTTAGTGCTTTCAGACCCATCCCAAAGTACAATTTTTGGCCATTCAAATTGAGACACGGATTCCAATGAATCCACGAGACATTGAGAAAAATGAATAGGACTGAAGTGAGTTGCAATTGATATTTCAGAATAGGTATCACTCCAGCACCAGGAGTCAAAATTAGGCTGTGAGTAGGGGTGAACATCAATGTCCTCCTCTACAACCTGAGAGCTAGATGCTCCGGCATGCAGAGGGGACATGTTAGATGAGGTGCCATCAATGACTGACAAGGGTTGGCTAGGGCCACTTGTTACTTGGTCAGGCTCATCCCAGTCACGGCTTCCCATTATTAGGAGCAAGGGCTGTGAATATGTAACAACCACAGTAGGAGGAGACACAACACAAACTGTAATCAAATTAGAAAAATAAAAGGAGACAAATTGAGCAGACATATTCAACTCAAAAAAAAGCCATGGAAAAAAACCACTTCATAATATAAAGGCTCAAAACATCTACAAATCAAAAGAATTTTCACAGAAGCAGTGGATTTTACACATCAATCACATGAATCACAAGAATGAACAAGAACAAGTTCTGTTTTGAACAAAAAAAAGACAGGGGAGCCAGTAAACATCACCTTTAAAGCAGTGCATAGAACAGATCTACGAAAATTAACAACGCAATGTTCAAACACATACTGAGATCAAATAAACTCTGCATACAAGGAAGATACGATTCAACTTGTAATGTGGGAACACACTATTAATAAGTAAATAAAACCAAATATTAAGTTGACAATACAGTATGCATTGTAACTTGTAGGGTGGGGAAATGTATTTACTTGTAGGGTGGGAAAATATACAGCATGCATTGTAGATTAACATAACTTTCATATATCATGGCACAAAACATAAAGAACACATATACAATTGTTGTGAAAAGAGAATACTGGTGTAGCGTGGTGCAAACTATTGGCACAATATCAAGCAGAATCAAGTGACTACTGGACAATTTACAAGAATAAAAGGATGGAGAAACGGCATGCCATAATCGCATCAAAACCAAGACATTGACCAGAGCGCAGTGATATTCTGATTTAAGCTTAGCTTTGTAGACCAGTTTTAGAGAAAACAATAACATCTCTAACAAGCTTCTCCAAACTTATGTAACTCAACTTAAACCCCAATCGAGATTTTAAAAAAATTGACCCAAAAAATGAAACTCACTCAGATCAAATTACAGGAAAACTCACTCGGCTATAGTAAGTACTGAAACCCCCAAAAAAATTGACCACACTATTAGAAAAAGGGTAACAAACACTCGGTTTAAGCAACAAGAACATTAAATTCGGGATCAAACAAACAAAAATCGAACAAGCTCTCACAGAACCATACAGATCGGGCTAGGAAAGGAACATGGATAGGGTTTTCGGATATGAAAAGCAGAATAAAGCATGTAATATCACATTTAGGCCATGAATATTCTATTTCAAAGCATTTCATCAAGCAGATCTACAGATAAAAACAACGAAACAATCCCCTGAACACGAACCCATAACATAGAAGTTGTATTATGCTCGAAAGTTAAAAGTAAAATGCATATCTTGCTCGATTTTTCACCAAAACACAAACCATTTAACGTTAACCCTTAATCACCAGCTCATGCTCAAAATTTGGCCAAAATCGGAACCAAATAAACTCGGACAAACAGAAACCCATAAACACAGTTCACCAAAAACACAGATCTCATGATGTAAAGTTCAAAAACCCCTTACAAACGGAAGATATGCAGATTTTTTGGTTTAAAAAGGTTTGAAGCAAAGAAAGATAGAACCGAACTCAACTAGGGTTTTTACTAGAGAAATAGAGAGAGCCTAAGAAGATAAGTGAGGGAGCATTGGATGTGAGAAGAGGAGAAGGTTAGAAGATTAAAAAGAATCTGAGATGAGTAAATGGAGCGTTGGTAGTGGAGCGTTGGAAGGAGGAAAGGGAGCGTTGGAGAATTAAATCAGATGCCAAGTCTTCAAGTGATTACATCGGGGACGTAAAAAGATAATGCACGCTGCACTATGTGGGCTTGACAGCTTAAAACTAAAACCCTAATCAGCCCACTAACCCAGTAAATCGGCTCAACTTAAAGGGTATTATGGACTTTTCAATTCGGGTCAAATGGGATTATTTTGGCAAATTTCAGATTGTGCAATTTAGGGTGGTACACCCCAAAATAGAAAGCAAGCAATTTGATGTGGGACGGGGGAGTAAGGATCATTAAACAAATTTTTACTGTGCTTTATAAATACTCCCTTCGTCCCGGTTTAAATTGTCCACTTCAATTTATGTCACTATTCAGTGTCCAACTTTGACCACATATTTAAATAGATATATAAACAATAATATTATCACATATAATATTGTTGAATTCATCGTTACAAGAAGTTTCCAAATATCAAATTTTTATTTACCGTAATTATACGTCAGTGAACATATTAGCGGTCAAATATGTTTCTTGAATAGTTTAATAATGATTGTTGTGTCATTTAATTTGGCACGGAGAGAGTATGCTCGTCTCGATCTCCGAGTAATAGTCAGAAAAGTTTGTAATCTAACAAGCGGGTACATATATAAAGAGGAATATTTCAATTTTGGTGTTAGCAGGCTGAAATCAACGTGGTGTTGTCGGCCTGGAGATCCCAACCATTTCATCTTGATTGTTGACTCCTTTTGACTGATTTTTCTTTTGCAAAAACATACTCCCAAAATCTGTTTCTGTTTGACAAAAAAAGAGAACCTAGCGTGCTTTCTACAAACGAAAATGAAAATCGAAATTGTGTCCCTTAGCAAACGATTTCTTGATCATCTCCGTGGTTCACCAGAAATAGCCTCCTCCTCCTCGCCCTCCGTTATAATCAGCTCCATCCAATCTGCTTTGATGCGCGTCGACATGGTTGCAGTTGGTGGAACTCTTGGCCAAAAGTGTTGGGAGAAAATCGGGCTGAGGAATCTCAAGGTGCTGCTCCTTTGTTTACGAAAGGTGGATAATGATGATGATGACGGTGCGCTGCATTTGGTACCTCTCTTCTCAAAGATCGAAGATTTTATTGCAAGATTAGTTGTGCTCCAGAATATTCAAACTGATATTTTGGAGGAGGTCCACTCTCTAGGGAAAGAAGCCGATGGTGAACTCCAAAGCCACGTGAGGCAATCTTCAAGTCCCTTTTCGGTGCAGCTGGAGGTGGATGAAGTTGTGGGGATCGCTGATTCTGTTCTGGAAAATGCAGCTGATTTTCTTAGTGTCACCCTAATTTCACCTTCAGGGAAATCAACCGATGCCTATGAGGTATTAGATGCCCTTAAAGTGCACATGACATTCATGAAAAGTTTGCTGCTCTTTGCCATGCGTTCTGGTGTAGAGATCAACAATTCGCTGATGCTTAGCATTCAACCTCATGCCATTAATGCAGCGAGTGTTTTTGTTCAGGACACACATCTCCGTTTTAATGATGGTCGCAAAAATTATCATGAGTGGTATAAATACTTGGAACCCAAATGTTTAGCAGTGAATGGCATGGCCACTGATCATCAACTCTATCAGGCGTACGCACGGGCTCTAACCATCTCAATAGATGCTTCCACTCTGCGCAGGGTTGATGATGACATATTCAACAACTTGCTCGACTCTCTCATATCACTCCTCTGGGATCTTCTGCGTCGTCATGCGGATTACAGGGCTAAGGATCAATTCAAAGTATTGTATGAAAGACTTAGATTGTCCAGAGCCATTCTGAAGAAGAATATTAGGGAAGAGAATATCAGAGGCCAGATTGGAGTTTTGGTACGTGACGCTGGAGCATTCATTTTCTCGGTCCATCAAACAGATCACTCCCGGCTTTCAGATTTGCTGCAAAGATTTGATGTGTTTCAAGCACAAGTTAAACTTGAAACCAACCCCTCCTTCAAGGCAAATGCTGAGTTCAGTTTCGGTGGTCCCACAAACATCAAGGTTCTGGATGATGGCAATGAAAAGGACCTCGAGAGTCAGAAAGAGATTACTCCAACTTCGAGCCATCAGCGTCCACAGAGCTCGCATCCTCAAGTTGTTGGTTTCAAAGATGATGAGGTAACTTCTATTTTGGATCGGCTCACTAGAGGTTCAAGACAACTGCGTATAGTTCCGATATCTGGAATGGCGGGTATAGATAAGACTACTTTGGCTTTGAAACTATACAACCATTCCTCTATCATTCACCATTTCCAGGCCCGTGCGTGGTGTCCCATCTCTCAAGTGTTGGACAAGAAGAAAGTATTGCTTCAGCTCTTAAATCAAATTTGTGAGTACGAAAGCAATTCCATGTTTACTGAATATGATTTAGCAAGCAAGCTTCGTCAGAGTTTGAAAAAAAAGAGATATTTAATCTTGCTGGATGATGTATGGACCCCTGAAGTATGGAACGATTTGAAGGAATCATTCCCAAATGATTCTACCCAAAGTAGAGTTATTTTAACAAGCCGGTGTCTTGATATCGTTCCACGTGCTCTGCCTGATCAACAACCTCATTTACTTCGCTTGCGTGAAGACAATGAGTGTTTTGAAATACTGCAGTCAAAATTATTCCACAAAGAAGGCTGGACTCCTGAACAAGGGATGAAAATTGCAGAGAAGTGTAAGGGGCTACCTCTTATTGTTGTCATAGTAGCAGGGCTTCTAGCTACTAGGGAGCGAGAAAATTGGAAGGGAATTCTGGATCATCTGAGATCAGGCAGTGTATCTGGAGCGGAAAGGGCATTGGAGCTGAGTTTTCATCATTTGCCACACTACTTACAGCAATGTTTCTTATATTTTGGTGCATTTCCGGAAGATGAAGAGGTTCGTGTGAAGCGGTTGATTCGATTATGGATGGCTGAGGGGTTTGTGAGAGAAAGTGAAGCAAAGAGAATAGAAGATGTTGCGCGAGAGTATTTGGAGAAATTGATTGAAAGAAGTCTAGTCATGGTTGTTAAAGAAAGGTCCATAGGAGGTGTCTCAACTTGCCGAGTTCATGACTTGCTTCATGAATTTTGTCGGATAAAAATGAAGCAAGAAAAATTATTGCATGTGCTCCTGGAAAGGAATGATGAGCTTTCGGATTTTAGGGAGCCATGCGATCTGCAGAGGTTGTCGATTCTTTCTTGTGCAAATCATTTTAAGGAGTCCGAGCTATTCTGTCCCAGTGCACTTTCCATGTTGTTCTTCTCTATTAGGGAATCCGGGATGGAGTCACGTTTGTTGGATATGTCATTCATCATTCAGATCTTTCGACTTCTTAAGGTGCTGGATATATATCAGATTATTCTGACTAATGGGATGCCTAGCGAAATACAACTCCTTACTCAGCTGAGATACTTGTCAATCCGAAGCGATGTGGGTATCATTCCATTTTCGGTAGGTAACCTCTTCAATTTGGAAGTTTTCATTGCATGTTTTCAGGTAATGTATGAAGTATCATTTCCACATACCCTCTGGAAGCTACAAAAATTGAAATATCTTCACATTAAGTCTGTAGGTGGTTTTGGTGGTGGTGGTGGTTTTACTTTGCCATTTGAAAATTCCTCTAGTTTACCGGAGTTGGAAACACTTGATGGTGTTGTCTTTTCCGATGATGGTAGCGTGGAAGAGAAGCTGAGAATGTTTCCAAACATCCGCAGTCTCAAATGCAGAATTCTGGGGAGGGGTTATGCGTTTCCATCGCTACATTGGGATAAAAAGAATCTCCACAAGATATTGGTTTCTGATTTTCCAAGTCAGCTAGAATCTGTTACATTGAGAGGGAGTGGTAATAGATGTGAATTTGGTTCCAGAGCTGAAAAGCTTAGAAAGCTGAAATTGGGGAGAGTAGAGATGTGCAAGGAAGACATTGCAGTCATTGGGAAATTTCCCAACCTTGAAGTGCTTAATTTAACTAACATAAACTTTGCAGGGAATGAATTGGAGATGGAAGAATACGATTTTCCAAAACTTAGAATCTTGAAATTGGTTTCTTCCATGAGTCTAAAGAGGTGGACATGTTCTGATGATCAACTGCCATGTATGCAGAAGTTGGTAATCAGGAATTGTACAGAATTGGAAGAGATTCCTTCTTTTTTGGAAACTAGCCCAACACTTGAGGTGATTCGAGTCGTTGGATGTTCATCGACTCTGGAAGGTGTGATCAGACACATTGAACAAGTACAGGAAGATTTTGGAAACTTGATCAGCGTCGAAATTTATGGAATCTGACTACTGCGTGAGTAATTCGAAGGGATTCCACTTCTTTTTCTTCAGAACAGCACTAGTTTTCATACTTTTCAAAAGTTTGTTTGGAAGTAACATATGGCTATTCAGTCTGTTCTCTTATTGCCTTTGAAATCATTTTTGTCTGTTTCATTTGATAGAGTTGTATGGAAGGAACATGTTGCAGTTCTTTAGCTCTGTCACAGAGAAATATTTGATTACTTGGATGTTTTAACTTGAATTTCTGATACTTCTGCAAGTGATTTATCGGCATTATGGACCCTAATGTGTTGACAACTTATCATGGACGAGTTGTGTCGCTTATGTTTGAATGTGTTGAATGGTTCTGTTTTATTGTACGGTCCACCTTTTGCTTTAAAACATTATGTTCACTACTTCTATGTAAGTGGGAGTATTCTGTATCAAGTTGTGTAAATTCTCCTAACAATGCCCCCCGTTAACATTTTTTCAATGTATGTTTGATCACCGATATCTATAGTTGTATATGATAATAGACTATAAAATTTTACTTTAAAAAACTACACGTTACAGAGAATCCATAGACATTTTATAGATGTTTGGTATTGTATACAATAAAATTTAGCTATGGTCAAACATGTTATGGAAAAAATTTGTAGTCAAAGGGGGGCCATTGTTAGGTGACGGGAGCGAGTATATAGGTTTGGATTCTCGAACATCCCCGTCAAAAAAATGTCACTTATGTTCACAATCGACTAAGGGTGTGTTTGACAGGGTTATAAATTATTTTTCTAATCAACTAAGCTCTTTTACTTGTTTCATAAAGTGTTAAAAAACTTATTTAAAAATCAAAAGATATTTCAGGGGTGATGAGTGTTGAGACACCGTCGTAGTGCGCACGTCGATCCTCGAATTTCGATATGCAAGAACAAGCACTCGGGAGGTCCTGAGAGATAAACTTTATGATGCTTAAGTTAGCAGGCATGTATGAAGATAAGCAATTGATTGTGACTGAATTAGAAGTTAGACATCCCTATGTATTTAAACTGAGGAGATCTTGTGAGATCTTCGTGTTTGTCTAATGGAATATATAAGGTACATGCATGACCTAACAACTAGCCCAGACCACGCGGAACATAAGCAAAGTGCCCACACCATCGAGCTACTAGCAATGCTCTTCAGTTTCACCCAACAAACAGGGCACAACACGTGCACCCAACCACGGCCGCACAAACAACCCCCACGTAACCCACGATCATGGGAACGTGACTCACAATGACCATCAAGTTGGCCACATTAGACACGTCCTACAGGGCGCTTAACATCCCAAATGTAGAGTGAAAGGTCCTATAAATAAGCAAGAGTCGAAACAATCTAGGTATGAGATAATCAAGATAAAAAGTTATATGCGTAATTCCCCGATACTAGTTTTAGCATGTAGCCTCACCTCGGATCCAATCCGGGAAATTCTTGCAGAAAGAAGCAACCTAGTACCACAGCCAGCGGAGGATGTGACCATCATCAGAGGAGTTCATACCACAACAGTGGGGTCGTGTGTGGAAACTTAATCTCTTAGGTCATCATTGTTCTCTTTAAATCATGGTGTCAACCAAAAGACGGACAAGTCATCCGGATAGCATAGCAAGACCTACCCAACATGCAAACACCCACCTTCCCCCCTCCCTGTCCCACACAGAAACAAGTATCAGTTAGGGTGGAAGAGACTCAAGAATCTGGGGATGACACGGAAGCACAACCCCCTCCCCCTCCTCGTGCATAAAAAGAAAAATTGGCTTTCGTAGCCTTTTTAGAAGCAAATAGGGAGAAGTTCTAGAAAAAAAATTTAGTACCAGTAGGGAACGAAATGACATGTATACGTCCGAGGGAGGAAGAAAAGCAGAGAAACAACCTCTCGGGGGACGGCTTGAAACCCAAGATGAAGCTAAGTACTATGATGTCGAAGACGAGGTAGAACATTCCCCCCTGGCGAAGAAACTCTAAAGCTTTGCAATGGCAAAAGGTTTCAAACTAACAACTCTTCTCAAGGAGTACAATAGGACAACGGACCTAATGGAATTCATGCAATCCTACTCTCCAGTTGGTGTGCAAAGCCTTCCCTTTTATTCTCGCAGGAACTACAATAATTTGGTATGATATCCTTCCCACACTAAACATTTGAACGTGGGACCAACTCACAGATCAATTCATGAGAAGGTTTTACCATAAACATAAGTTCACCAAGACATTAGTAGACCTGATGAACATTGCACAACGAAGCGACAAAAGCATCGCAGAATACCACAATCGTTTCATTTCAGAGAGCCTAGAAGTCAAGGATCTAACATATCAAATGTCACTAAGAGCATTCATGAATGGCATGAGGTTAGGATAATTCTACAAGAAGCTCACGACAGCCATTTCGGACAGCCCGAGAGCTCTCTAGAAGGTTAAAAATTCATCTGCATAGAAGAGACGAACAATGAGAACTTAGAGAACAAATGAGGCGAGAAGAGAGATGGAGAAAACACCCAAGGAAGAGAAGCAATCAATAAAATGATAGGCATCCTGCTCACAAGTGGGTGAGAATCGGTGTTCGACAGTTCACCATTCCTCGGAACACCCTTGACCAAATCAAGACGAGAAATATGGCGGAACCACAAGGAGTTGTTCAGGGAACCAAGCTCGTTGAGGGATCCAACGGATAAGAGGTCTAACGACTACTACTGTGACTTCAACGGAGAGCATGGTCAAGACACAGATAAGCAATGCCCTTCGGAGGCAGACATAAGACTTACTTCGCCAAGGACAACTCACATAATATAAGAAAGAAGAATACTAGCTAGTGGATCTGGGAACTATGGTGCAAAAAGGAATTCAGGTACGACCCAGATCCAAGCAAAGCCACAACAAAAAATGGAAGCAGTGATCGAGCAGGGAGGCACGATAGTGGGTAAAAACTATCTGATAGTGTTTTGAATTTAGGTCATGTTGCTCAATGATAATGCTTTTATACACCATTGAGCCTTGGCCCATTATGAGAGTAATCATGATGGTCAAGCCCAACATTGTTAGGCTGATTTACAGTCAACGTGCACAGTTATTATGGAGGAAATCATGCAAAGAGTTAGTATTTCAGTTACATACAATTACTTATAGGGTTTTAAGGTTTAAATACTAAGGTATGTTTTCATTGATATTCATTCACAATTTTTTGGTTAGAACCACTACTCATTTTAGCATCGGAGATTTTTTCTCTAAGATCTACTGGGGCTTGTTTCTTGCGGACCATAATCGAGGACTTGGAGGTGCAACTCAATTGGATTCAAGATGCATCAATTGGCACGCCCGATAGGATAGATTAAGTCATATTGTAATGCCTTTGTTTATGTTCACTTCTACGGCTACTCAAAGGAGTGAGAGGTTAAGAAGTAAAGGAATAGGCGAGGGAGACGAAGTACAATCCCCGTATAAAAGGAAAATCATGATGGTTAACCCTCCAGCGTCGAGAAATGTGGAGCCTTATCGGTGCCAGTTTTAGTAGGGCCTAGTTCAATGCTTGTTAAAGGATCTCGGGAGGTCGAGAGGTCTTCAAGGCAATCGAAGGTCAGTCTGGAGTCTGGTGTAGGATTGAACACAGGCCCTCAGCAAGATCCGCCGGTCACCCAGCATGAGAAGGATGGTTACTTCACGGAGATGTCAGAAGATTCATACATCGAAGCTTACGAAAAAGCTGTACTGATGAACCGTGGTGTGAAAGGGGCAGTGTTGGTCCCAGTTGGATAGCAACCAGTTTTAACGCAGGTGGCGCAAATGCTGGTAGATATAGGATATCAGGTCACCCCATCATCGATGCCTTTTGGGCCAATCGAGAGTTATACCGTTGATGTCTATGGAGATGCATATGAAGCCACTATCCCAACCTATGATGGGAGTTCCTGATTTGTTCATTTTATGTTGATATTTTAGGACATTTTGGATTCATTTTTGCATACTTTTGTGCTCTAGATCTTTTATTTTGCTTTTAAATTCTCTTAGGAGGGTTAAGAGAAACTTTTGCGTTCTTATTAATTTTCTTGGGAATTTTGTGTGACAAGGCAATCATATGAATAGTTGAAGACAACATAAGTGAAAAATTGAAGAGGAAGACTTAGGCAAGAAGATGAAGTTTTGAAGATTCAGCATAGCCACATGTAGCGACTCGCGGCGATCATGTCGCGGGTCGCGACGCCTACTGCTGTGTGGCCTACTTTATGCCTTTTTATTGTACTATAAATACCAATTTTTATCCTCTCATTTCTTTCTTCTTATTCCCCGAATTTTTCCTCTTTCAAACCCTAGTTTCACTTTGTTTTTCATCTATTTTCATCTTTATTTATGTTGAATTTGCTTTGGATTGTTAGTATGACTTTGAGTAGCTAAGTTGTCACTTGGGAGAAATAGATTGAAACTTCCAAACCTATGTAGTCAGAATCTCTAATTTACTCTTTCATGGACATTGATTGCTTAGCATTTATTGTGTCATTAATGCTCATGTTTCTTCATTTATGCTATGGGTTGTTTGAGAATATGAAGTGTTTGTATGATTTCATGCTAGGGTGTTAGGAGAGTGTACAAAGTGTTTGTATGATTTAATGCTAGGGTGTTAGGAGAGTGTACAATTTCTTATCTCTTTGGGATGAAAATCCAAGAACATGGAATTAGAACTTCTTGTTGGGTAAATAATGTTAATCTTGCTAGATGAGTATGTTAATGTGGTTTTCTATCATATTTATCCTGAGGTAGCACTAAAAGGTAGAATTTTGAATGTCTATTGTTCTAGGTTAAACCTAATAAATGTTTTGTTTGGTTAAATGGCTAGGCATTTGGTAGAATACTTGTAGTTGTTATCAAATCTATGGTTCTTTGTGTGTGATGTCATTTATGAAATACCTTTAGGCGTTATTTATCTAAATGGATCATTAATGAGATTTGCAAATAGTCGTTGATCACTTTTGTGAATTACATTTAAGAAGAAAGGATGTTTATCTTCGAAATGGAAGTGATAGCATTCACCATAGGCAATTAATGTGATTGAAATGAGTGATTGTTTCTATGATCTATAAGAGGGTTGGGAGTGGGAATCAACTGCCCCCAAGGATTTGTCCTTTGTGATTTTATCATTTTAAGAGTTTGTTTCATGATTAGTATAAAAAAAAATTATTTGCTAGTTATCTTGTCTTTACTTTCATAACTTAGAAAAAAAACTAACCAACCTCTCCCCCCCCCCCCCCACAATTTACTTGATTTTATATATCTACATATCTATATCTATATTTATACTTATATCCGCCTTATATACATGAACCCTTAGGAAAATCCCCCTTCTTTGTGGACGACCCTGATTTCCCATTATCTACCTAGTTGTATTTAAGAAGCACTTTAGGGTTATAAATTATATTTTTGAGAGGTATGGCGACGACCTCCCAGTTCCTTATCCTGGATATGTAGGGGAGATGTTTCAACCACAACCTCAACCCTCATTTCCGGATAACCATCGAGGAATGGTTTACTCGATAACTATTTCGATACATGTAGTAACATCTACTTTGGGAGTTCAGGGAACACAGGTCAGTTGAATCCTATGACGTATGGTCAAGGACCTTACGGATAGTATGGATAGGGATCTATGCCCCTCGTGTATCCAGGGATTATAGGTGTTGTGCCTTATTCGGGTTACATGGTTTCTCAATCAAGATATCTTTTTTCCTTATATGGAGGGTCATCGAGGAGTATAGAAGGTCAGGGATCCTTCATCTAGAGGAGATACTGGAGACTCGTTGAAGAGGGAATTAGATGGGTTGATTGGCCCAATGGGGTAAGTGATAGTTCTACCTTTAGCCCATTGATAACTTCAGTTCGATGGCCAGTAGATACAAAGCCACCGGGAGGGCTTCCTACATATGGTGGAGATTCAAATTATCGAGAGTTCATCCAAACGTTTCTAAGTCTTATGAATTCACGAGACTTCGATGAGAGATTAACATGTTAGATTGTTGGGATTTAGCTTCGAGGAAAGGCTCAAGAATGGTTCAACAAGTTACCTAAGGGATCTTTGCATTCGTATCGAGACTTCTGTGGAGCTCTCCCAAGTTAATATTCTTAGAAGAAGAAGTTCACTAAAACATTGTCTGAGTTGTTTCAGACCAAGCAGAAGGTTGGGGAGACTACTGAAAATTTCTACCATAGGTACATGGATGAAATTTTGGGAGTAGTAGAAAGTACGAAGAATGAGGTGATCTAGGGATACTTAATAGGTATGCAAGATGTGGAGTTATATAAGAAGTTGACCACTAATACCCCTACGAACCCTCCAGAAGCTTCAAGACGTCATTAAGCAGTACTCGAAGGTGGAAGAGGCTGCTAAAAGAAAGAGAGGAGGCTCAGTTGAAAAACATGGAAAAGTTAATGACCCTCAGGGAAAGAAACTGGTTGAAATCCCTAGGCCAAGTTTTGAGAAGTATACTCCATTTGGGAGGTCTCCGGCACAAACCCTAAGTATACATCGAGGCATGTTTCGAGCACCTATGCTGATATGGAATTCGAACAGAGCAATGGAAGGAAGAAGAGCTTCGAACGGGTACTATGATCATTACAAGGATTATGGACATGACACGGATGATTGTAGTGAAAACTCGGAATCCATACATGGAGACCGAGGGGGACCTTTAAGGACAAGAAATGAACCTCGAGCTTGGCATCCATATAGGAGGAGTAATCAGAATAGTGGAGGTAGGGTTTACAGGGGACCTTGAGATCAGGGCAGGGGAAGGTGTGAAGAGAGGCCTCGAGATCAATCTGCTGGAAATCAGGAGAACAAAAATGGGGATAACCCGGTGATCCACGGAGTGATTAATGTGATCAATGGGATTGTGGAAGAAAGGTCTTCGAATACATTTATAAAGGCTGACTCATGTAACATTCCTGCTGGAGAACCACGGAACAAGCGGTTACGAGCAGATGAGGTCATTACGTTTTCTGAAGTAGATGGAATCCCAAACCAAACCCCACATGCAGATCTTATGGTTGTTTCAACGGTTATTGGAAACTCCTTGTTAAGAAGATTATTCATCGATGATGGAAGTGGTATCAAAATAATTTTTGCAAACTTCTTTGATCAATTGGATATGGGTCATAGTAATTCGAAGAAGTTTGCTTCACAGTTATCAGGGTTTAAGGGTAAAACCATATTTCCTTTGGGGGGAAATCACTTTGTTGGTAAAGATAGCTAATGGGGAGAGAGAAGTAATGATAGATTGTACCTTTTCTGTCATCGATGCATATTCTCCATACAATGTGATCCTCGACCATCCATCGATGTATCAGGCTTGAGCCGTGTGGTCTCCTTATCACCTGATGAGGAAGTTTCCTACAAAAAAAGGATTTTCGTCATTCGAGGGGAGCAGACAGTAGCTAAGGGTTGTAACCTTACATCAATGAAGGGTGCACAAAAGGTAGCTACTTTACGTGGAGAAGTCAGTCAGGCTTATACAGGGCAACTCACTATTCAAAACCTGGGTACGGTGGGTGTAGGAAATTTGATGCATGGGAACATGAAAGAGAGGTTGAGAATATTGCTTGATGGGTATAGCGATGTGTTCTCTTGGAGAGCTTTCGATCTTACTGGGATACCCTCGAGATTAGGGGTTCATAGATTAAATATCGACCCCCTCGATAGAGCCCATCAAGTAGAAAATTAGGATGTTTGCTCCGGAGATAGCGGGAGCTATCAAAGCAGAAGTAGAAAAACTGCTCTCAAGGCGGAAGTTATCGTTGAGGTATTATATTCGGAATGGCTAGCTGACCCGGTGATGGTCTCGAAACATGATGGAGCATGGAGAATGTGTATTAACTTCACGGATTTTAATAAATGTTGCCCCAAAGACAGCTACCCTTTGCCATCGATTGATAAGTTGGTGGAAGCCATCGTCGGATATCAAGTTTTGGCCTTCTTTGATGCTCATAAAGGGTATCACCAAATACTTATGGCTGAAGAGGATAAGGACAAGACCTTATTCATTACAAACGTGGGAATATTCTGCTACAAGAAAATGTCTTTGGGGCTAAAAAAGCAGGAGAAACTTACCAACGATGGGTAGATAAATTATTCAAGAAGTAGATTGGTATAAACATGGATATATATGGATAATATGGTTGTGGAAACAGGGGTCATGAGCAGTTTCTAGAGGATTTGAGAGAAACGTTCGAAGAGTTACATCAATTGAACTTAAAGCTTAACCCTTCCAAATGTGTGATTAGAGTAGGAGCTGGAAAATTCTTGGGGTTTGCGGTATCAGAAAGAGGTATTGATGTTAACCTAGAGAAAGTTAAGGCTCTAATGAAGATGAGTAGTCCACAAACGCTAAAGGATGTTTAGAAGCTTACTGGATCTCTAGCACCCTTGAGTAGATTCATCTCGAAGGGGGTGGAAAAACATTTTCTTTTTATGTATGGAGAAGAGAAAAGAAGTTTGAATGGACCGAGAAATGTGAACAAGCATTCAAAGAGTTGAAGGAACATCTTTGAGTCTTTTCGATACTCATGAAACCAGAGAGGGTGAAGTGTTATATCTCTACATTTCTACCTCCACTATGGCCATTTGTTCCATTTTGGTTAAGAAAAAAGAGAAGCAGAAGTACCCGATATATTTCATAAGTTGAGCTTTGTTGGGACCCGAGACGAGGTACACAGATCTCGAATGCAGCATGAAGGTTACACCCTTATTTTCAGGGGCACGCTATGGTACTACAAACCAATCATCCAATCAGACAGATTCTTTTGAAACCCGAAGCTTCAAGAATAATGACGAAATAGGCTATCGAATCAGGAGAGTATGATATTTAGTTTTAGCCAGGAACTGCAGTCAAGGGTCAAGCTCCGAGGTATGCATTGCAAGATGGAGTTTTATATCGACGAAGTCATCTTCATCCGCTTCTTCGATGTGTCACCCCTCTCAAATCTGATTATTTGATCAGGGAAGTTCATGAAAGAATATGTGGGAGCCGTCAGGATGCTCGATTTGTAGCCAGTAGACTTATTCGAGCTGGGTATTATTGGCCTATAATGTTCGATGATGCTAACGGGCATATTCAAGCCTGTCATCAATGTCAGAAACATGCACCAATTACCCACATTCCTCAGGAGGATATGATGAATATACAAAGCTCATGGCCATTTGACAAGTGGGGGATCGATCTGGTGGGACCTTTTCCGTAGGCTCCAGGATGGTTCAGATATCATATTGTTGCTATCGATTATATCAAGACATGGATCGAGGCAGAGCCACTGACAAATATGAATGGGAAGTCTGTGATTGCATTTTGCTGGAAGAATATTATTTGTCGTTTTGGTATTCCTAAGACTATAATATCAAACAATGGGATGCAGTTATCTCATGATCCTTTCAAGAGATTGTGCAAGAACTATAAGATACGGCAGAAGGTGACGGCGGTATATCATCCTCATGCGAACAGGAAAGTTAAGGTTGCTAATCGTACCATTGGTAATGGTATTCGAGGAAGGCTCGAGGGGGCTAAGGGGAATTGGATATATAAGTTGCTCAATATCTTGTGGGCTTATCGAACAGCTGATTCCTCTGCCACAGGAGAAAATCCTTATAGTTTGGTTTATGGTTCCAAGGTTGTAATTCTTGCAGTGATTGGAATACCAAGTCAAAGAGTGATAGCAGCTTCTGAAGAAGAGAATGAGAATAATCGCCGTATAAATCTCGAGTTGGTGGAGGAGAAGCGAGAATTGGCATCTTTGCATGAAGCTAAGGTGAAGGAAAGAGTTAAACGATGTCATGACCGAAGGGTTCAAAAGGTCCAGTTTAGTGCAGGGGATCTTGTTAGGAGGAAAAGGAAAAGAGTCAACGAGAACCTGAATGAAAGTTATCTGCGAAGTGGGAAGGCCCCTACAGAGTTTTTGAAGCCTACCCTGGTGGCAGTTATACTCTTGAAGGTATTAATGGAGAAAGGATCTCAAGGCGGTAGAATATCGTTAACTTGCGAAAGAACCATCAACTCTAAAGGTCGGCCTGTTATCACTAGTAGAGACTGATGTATGTTGAAACACTGCATTGAAAGTCTCTCCCAAAGATTGTATGATATATGTTGAAATGCTGCATCGAAAGTCTCTCCCAAAGATTGTATGATATATGTTGAAACGCTGCATCTAGGTAAATTGGTATGATGTGTGTTGAAACGCTACATCTAGTTAGATCTGTATGATGTGTGTTGAAACGCTGCATCTATTTAGATCTGTATGTTGTGTGTTGAAATGTTGCATTGAGATTTCTATGCCATGAGCTGCATCCAAATTAATCTTTGTCTCATATTTGTAGGGCATACGCTATATCTGATTGAATAAAGCTCGCATGAGGAGATGTTATAATTGCCATTACTTCGCATATCAAACATTTCAAATATACATTGCAGGCCAAAACATTGCAGTTTACTCCCATGATGAGATACATATTTAAAATTCATATTCGATGAACTTAAAGATACATTTAAATCAAAGGGGATCAGGGAAGTAAATCCCTCAAATTTTCATCTATCTTTTCGACTTTGATACCCGTAGCTCGAGTCAGTCACAAAGCCTTTTTTCCTCCAGATACTCGGTGGGGGTCAAAAGAAGTTCGAGTACGAGGTTGGTTTGAGGATGGATTGTCATAGATAACTAAAGGTGCGTCATGCCTTCGAGTTTCACTATTACGTTCGGAGACCTTTGAACTTTTCCGAGGCCTTCGAGAAGCTGAAGATCTTTTTGCTCTTGAACTTATTTCACGTATCGTAGGAAACTCTTTTTAACCATTCGGCAATTCCGTCGTACACCTTCCTTTCTGAAGGGGTTCCCTTAAAGATTACTTTGCGCTTCCTAACCCAGTTATTTGCAACTCGAATAAGAAACCGCAGGATACCAGTTATAAGTTTTTGGATGCAGTACTCTGTGATAGAGCCCGTGAGCTCGAAGACTGTCCGCATAAAGCTTAATAGTGGACTTTAGCTCTTTATTCTCCTTGACTAAGCGAGAATCTTCCTTTGGCAACGTTGTATTCGCATAAAGTGAAAGCCTGGAGTTCAATTCCTTGTTCTCCTCTAATAGCCGAGAGTTCTCATCAGATAGTGCTTCGCACAATTTGGCATTCTAGGCAAGTGTCATTGAAAGCTCTTTGTTTTTCTCAAGATTAATGTGATATTCTTTCACAGCTTCGATAGATTGAGCCCTAAACCTGTTAGTTTAACTCATATAATACTCGAGCCGAGTTTAAGGAACAGGGAGCTACCTGGCATCAGTTAAACATCTGGACAAGGAACTAAACTGGCGCATGATATCATGAATGGCCTCTTGATGGCTCTTCTCGAGGAGATCACAACATGGGGGGAACCGGGGGAGCAAGGGGTGCTGGCGCCACCCTTAAGATCCGGTGACCCAGAATTTAGGTTTAAGAGCCAGCGGA
>JAULKM010172620.1:0-48547 GCA_032355605.1 Rubia tinctorum | reverse complement strand
AGGACGCATTTACAAAATGCGTCCTCCCCCTTTGCATCCCACACACAATACTGTAGCACCATTATAAGAAATTTCTCCATAATTATCGCCCACAACTGCATTGTTGGACCCCCAGCCTTGTTCAGAGTTCAACTTCACGGTGGCAGCAATCTTGTGACCAGTTCTACATTTTTAAATCCACATCAACATGAAGAACTGAGTAAGCAGATAAAGCCACCTGATAGAATGTAAAACCCACAAATAATTGTGGCTGTGTGTATTCTTATATAGTGAGTGCAAAGGGTATACAATATAGAATCAGATATGGAAAAAGATATATACAAAACTAATCAGAAAAGGTATTCCTTTCTTGACATGATTCTAATTTATCTAATATTCTATTACCTCCTCAAGCGAAGCGTGGAACTTGTCGCAATGTAAAACTTGGATCGTAAGAATTCAAACTGAGGACAAGGTAAACCCTTTGTAAAGATGTCAGCAAGTTGTTAATCAGTAGGAACATAAGCAACGTTGAGCTTGCCTGAAGACACCATCTCACGCACAAAATGATAATCAATATCAATGTATTTGGCTCTCTTATACGAAATCGGATTTTGAGCAAGAAAGAGAGCACTATTATTATCACACAGCAAAACAGGCATGACACTTGTAGTGACGTGCAAATACGTAGAAATTTCATCAACCAAGTTAGTTCCGCAGCAATGTTAGCCATAGTCCGGTATTCTGATTTTGAACTAATACCGTAGATTGATTCTTAGCATTCCATGAAACCAGGTTGCCACCAAGAAAAATGGCATAAACGTAAGTAAATCTATGAGTCTCAATACAACGAGCCCAATCAGCATCAGAATAACCCAAAACTGGCAAAGCGGAAGAATTCTCGCGAAACTGAAGGCCACAGTGCATTGTACCATGGACATAACGCATAATTTGACTGACAGCTTGGTAATGGTCATCTATAGGAGACTGCATATACTGACTAACCGTATTCACAGCATAAGAAATGTCGGGATGCGTAATGAACAAATACTGTAGTGCACCAACCAAAACGCGGTAAAGAGTGCGATTTCCGAATGGCTTACTGGATGTATTGGAAAGCTGCGAAAAGCTACAAAAGGGATAGCTACCGGTGTCGAGTCTTGCATTCTAGCGCGCAACAAAATGTCCTTGGCATATCTGGCTTGGCCAAGGAATAAGCCATCGAAATTTCGCACAACCTCCAAACCCAAAAAATACTGTAAGGTGCCAAGATCAGTAACTCTTGATGAACACGAGCAACAAACTTCTTGATGAGATGACTATCATTCCCGGTTAGAATAATGTCATCAACATAAACCAGCAAATAAAGTAGAGAGACACCTTGAGAAAAAACAAATAAGGAGGTATCTGCAGAACTGCATACAAAATCCAAACCAACTAAAAAGGAACTAAATCTTTGAAATCAAGCACGGGAGATTGTTTCAAACCATAAATGGCCTTGCGCAAACAACAAACATAATCAGGACGCATAGTATCTTTGTAACCAGAAGACTGCTCCATGCAAACCGGGAAATCAAGAACACCATTTAAAAATGCATTCTTCACATCAAGCTATCGTAACGACTAATTACGAGTGACAACAAGAGACAAAACAGTACGAACAGTAGATGCTTTCACCATCGGACTAAATGTATGGTCATAATCAAAACCAGGTAATTGGGAAAACCCTTGAGCAACTAACATGGTCTTGTGTCGATCAAGTGAGCCATCAGACTTGTACTTTAGACGATACACCCATTTAGAGCCAACAATATTAACATTAGGAGGACGTGGAACCAACTCTCATGTATGTTGAGTGCGAAAAGCAGCTATTTCTAAGTCCATGTCAGCAACCCAGTCGGGATCCTTGACAGCAGAACGATGACTACGAGGCTCGGTCTTAGCAAATAAATTACTCAGTAAATCAGAAATATCATAATCAGAAAAATCCTTATATTGCAAAGAGCCAGTGCGCGGACGAGTGGTCATCGGATGTTTGGAAGAGGAATTTGGAGCCGGAGATGGATCAGATCCCGAGGCAGGTATAGAACCTGAGAAACCGGGTGCGGCACCCAAGGAAGATGGCGAGGATGACGAGGCTGACTGAAGTGGACTCGCCGGAGCAATTGGCTGAGCCGGAGGCGTCATAGCTTATGGCACGTGTTAGTGACTCGCTGTCGGTGTGACCGGCAGGTGAGGCTAACGCTCAGCCTGGGTGGCTGGCGGATTGATTGGTGGCGGCAGCATTTTCGGTTCTGCTGGCTGTGCTGACTGCTGTCGGACATGCTGGTGGTAACCTGGTGGCATACAAACACACGGATCTAAAGAACCATGAGCTTCCGGTGAAATATGAAAATTTAAATCTTTCAAAAATAATAGGTGAGTCTGAAGGAGCAGATGACTCAAACACCTCCGATGGAACAGGCGAAGACTCTAAAAAAGCTGAAACATCTAGTGAGGATGAATCTGTAACAATTCCAGTACGAGAAGTCAAACAAAATGACTCATCAAACAGAGCATGACTAGTGATGTACTCCTTCTTTGTGAGAGGATCAAGACATCGATAATCCTTGTACTGTGAGTTGTATCCCAAAAATATACACGACATACTCCGATGAGCCAATTTATGTGCAACATAAGGCCTCAAAAAAGGGAAAACACGGCAGCCAAAAGGATGAAAATTGGAGTAGTTTGGCTGAGTGCCAAAAATAATGGAGAGAGGAGACTGCCCACATAAAACCGGAGTGGGCAGTCTATTAATGATGTAGACTGCTGTGGAAAAAGCATTATACCAAAATGAATGATGAATGCCAGAATGATAGAGCATTGACAAACCAGTTTCCGTAATATGACGATGCTTCATATCTTCCCGACCATTTTGCTCTGGAGTGTAAGGGCAAGAAAGTTGATGATGAATGCCCTTAGGCGCAAAATAAGTCTGCATGTGATGATTCACAAACTCGGTTCCTCCATCGCTCTGAAAAACTTTAGTGGTGGTAGAAAACTGATTCTCAACAAAAGATTCAAATTGCATATAAGCCTTCACAAAATCAGACTTGCGTCGCAGATGATATAACCAAGTAAAACGAGAGTGATCATCAATAAAAATGACATAATAAAGGTACCCAGCTCACGAGACAACGGGGGAGGGCCCCCAAAGATCACAATGAACTAAATCAAGTATGCGTGGTGCGCGTTTTAAATTATCACTGAAAGAAAGTCGCTTGCCTTTAGCCATCTCACAAGCGGGACAAAAATGAGGTTTGGGCAGCAAACTAGTAACAGACAAACATCCAGGCTTGCTCAAAGACGAAATGATGTTGTGAGGCACGTGACCCAATCGACTATGCCAAAGTTCAAAAGATGCTTTAGAAGCACTCGATGCAGCAAAGGCAGAGAAAGCATCACAACCATAATCCAAAACATATAAGCCACTATCAAGATGACCTTTGCCAAGAACATTTCTAGTAAACTTGTTCGAAATAGTGAAAGAAGAATCATCAAAACAAATAACAACATTCATATCCCGAGTTAATTTGCTAATAGATAACAATTTTTTAGTAATATGAGGAACCACCAAAACATCAGACAAGGATAATGAATCAGAGACCCGAGAGGGACCAACATGGGTAATTTCAAGAGCAAAACCATTACCAACAACATGACGGTTACCAGAATAAGGGGTCACGCGTTGAAGAGAGGTCTGAGAAGAGGTCATGTGGTTGGTAGCGCCAGAATCAGCTATCTAGCGAATATGCGGTGAAGCGGCAGGAGAAAAGACCCGAGAAACCAAACGAGGGCACGTGGATGCAAAATGACCAAATTTCTTACACCACTGACACTGCAACTGATACCATTCATCGTGTAATTTGGGACAAGAAGAAGCAGCATGACCCGAGTTGTAACACCAATGACACTCGAGTCGAACAAAAGAATTCATTTTTTGTTTTGTTTTTTTAAAAATGCGAGAAACTGCTGGAAGACGCGTGAAATCACGTGCAGAAGGAGAGAGGGCGCGTGAAAATGCGCAGCAGGAAGAGAGGCGCGCGTGGGCACACGCGCTTCTGGACCGACGGGCGCGTGGATCTAACACGCGTCACACCTGTGCAAATTCTGGCTTGCCAAAGAAGACGGTGGCGAGAGTGTCAAAACTGGAGATGCGGGGCTCGGCGCGACTACTCATGGTACTGGCGGAATCGCCGAGAAGCCGGAGAGCCGGAGAAGACGGCCGGAAAGTTTGGCGGTGATCGGAGGCGGCGGAAGACATCGGGGGAACGGGCTTGACAGGTGGATGCGTAGCAGGAAGGCGGCGGCGGCGAACGGAGCTAGAGAAGAACGTCGATGAGAAGATGACCGAAAATGGCGGCGGGCGGCGGCGGTAATGTTGAAAAGAGAATGTCGGGTAACTGAGAAAAGGACCGAGGATAATCTTGAAAATATTTGGGAATATTTAGAGAGACCTGACTGATACCATGATAGAATGTAAAATCCACACATTATTGTGGCTGTGTGTATTCATATATTTACTGAGTACAAAGGGTATACAAGACAAAATCAGATATGAAAAATGATATACTCCCTCTGGTCGCCTAATATTGGCACCAGACCAGAGGGCATGGTAATTTTGGTGTGCTTCACTTTATGGGCTGATTTGACATGCTCATGGAGTGCTTCACTTTTTTAATTTTGCACTATGCAAGTTTTGTGGCCAGAATTGTTGCTTAGTCTTTCCTTCACCAATAATTGGCTCAAAAAGTGAAGTAATTTTTGGAAAAGGACAAGGCTAAAAATGGAATTTCAGCTTCTTGTCTCCCCAAAAATGGAAATTGTGCAGGAGTGTCAATTTTTAAAAAACCTTCACAAAGAGGTAAGTGTGCCAATATAAAAAACCCGGAGGGAGTATACAAAACCAATCAGAAATGATATTTCTTAACTGATTATAATTCATTTAATATTCGATTACTTAATTTCACTTCCTCTGGATCGAAATCGAACATTAGCTTAGCTTCGCACTCAATCATTACAATATTTTTGTAAGGAATAATACTTGCAGATAAAGCAGTGATTAAGTAATAAGTATAACATGATTCCAATAATTAAAAGAGTGATTAGTCGGTGTTGTGGAGGATAGAATTATGTTGGTATTTTAGGGTTGCAAGTTGTCTAAGATCGCGGAGCAAATCTTTTTTGGTCAGAGATACATATGGTCCTTTTTCATTAGCATTACTTTTAAACGTATCTTATCCTGCGTTTAATCCTTCCACTGCTCCACCGCCCAAACACGCTTTTTCTAACCTACACTATTCTTTATTAGTTATACTAATAATAATAATAATTAATTTTGACAGAAAAATAACAAAAACTAATCACGGAGTTTTTATTCCGCCAACATGTATCTACCGGTTGGACTGATTTGTCAGATACTAATATTATTCATGATGTTGATCTGATTTAAAATAATCAATTGTTAACGGATTAAATTGTTGAGAGGTTTTTAAATTCTGGGGACATTAAGGATGCTGAAAATCTACTTAACGTGACCTATAAGTGCCTTTTTGGAAAAAAAATTAAATTACTCTAAGACTCATTCTCACTATTCATTTAATTACACTAAATAGGCAAAAGTAATAAAAAAATTGTGATATGTAATATTTTTTTCATAAACTTGAGTCTGCCTCTCTTGAAAAACAGTCTTTCTATATGTTACAAAAATCAAGGTTTAAACTGCAAATTAGAAGAAATCAAGATAAAATTTTCGAGTTGCATTAATCGGGTCATAAACTTATAACTACTGCACATTGCATGATAAATTTTTAAGGGATATATATCAATATAACCCTACTTACTTGAGCAAATACCAATATAACTCTCAGATAATTTTTAGTGCAAAATAACCATAACTAGTTGATATAAGTGCCAATATAACCCTAACACTATTTTCGGCACTGACCGGTGTTGATCACATGTAAAAAAAAATGATTAAAATGCCCTTTAACCTAAAACCTACAAGTGTTAGGAAATTTTTTCCACTCTGATCACCACTTCCACCACCACCAGTTAGCCACCACCACTGTCCCCCTCCACCTAGCCGCAGCCGCAGCCACCATCACCACCACCACTAGGCGGCCACCACCACTACCCAGCCAGCCCTAATACTGCCACCGCCCAGCCAACCCCGCCACCGTCAACCCTAACCAGCTAGCTCGACACTGCCACCGCCAACACCCTCAACCAACCAGCTCCGCCACCACCACCTAACCCAGCCGTCACCACCTAACCCAGCCGCCACCACCTAACCCAGCCGCCACCACCACCACCACCCCTCCATCGATCCCTTCCCGGTCTAAACCCTAGCACCACCACCCCTAACCAGCCAGCTCCACCACAACCACCACCCAACCCCGCCTTCATTGATCCCTTCCAGATCTAAACCCTGGCACCAACCTAGCCAACACTAATGCATGTAGGCAAAATTATTGGAGAAATGGAGAAAAGGAGAAATCGGCGGAAAAAATATAGAAAGGAGAAAGCCACCACCAACCAGCCAGCCACCACTACTGTCCGGAGCGATCGATGAGAGGGGAGAAGAAATCAGTCGGAGCGATCAATGGAGAAAGGAGATAAATCAACCAATGCGATGAGAGGGGAGAAGAAGGCGACGTCGTTGGAGGGGAACAATGCGTTGGAGGTTCTAGGGTTTGGATCGGAGAAAAAGGCACATCATTGGAGAAATGAAGAAATCGGTGAAAGAAATGGAGAAATGGAGAAAAGGGAGAATTATTGGGGAAGTCGGCGGAAGAAAGGGAAGAAATCAGAAAAGAGGAGAAATGGAGAAAATAGGGGAAATGGAGAAAATAAAGCATAAATGTAATTTCACATTTTCCCAAAATTTAATTTTTCTAGAGGGGTAAAATAGTAATTTCACTAGATTTCGACTAAAATTGATCGAAATGGGTAGTTTTGCACATATATCAACTATGTAGGGTTGTATTGGCACTTTAAATTACTGAAATGTTATATTGACACTTACTTGAAGTAGGTAGGATTATAAAGACACTTTTATCAATTTTTAATATTGCAACTAGACCTTTGCCCATAAAGACACTTTGCCCATAAAATTTGAGGAAGAACCTCATGTTCAAGATGGAAATTGAAAAAGATGAGGAACCAACAGAGTTTCGACGAAGAGAAAGAGCAAAGGTAGAAAAGTTATTTGGCCCCGACTTCTTCACTAATGTGCTAGAAGTTTAACCTCAAGCTTACAAATAAGTTATAAGTTCTGCAGAGAACTCATTCTTGAAAAAAGTCATAAAATGCAAAATTATTTCTATCTTACAAAATCATACATGAGAGTTAATAGATTTGACTTCTGGAAGCAAGCCACTTGGTTCTAAGTGGATTTTCAAAAGAAAATTGAAAACCGATGGAACAATTGAATAGTACAATACAAGTCTTATGATCAAAGGTTATAGACAATGTGAAAATTTAGACTACTTTGATACATATTCTCTTGTGACGAGAATAAACTCCATAAGAATGATAATAGCGATTGTAACTTTGTGAAATCTTGAAATTCATCAAATGGATGTCAAGACTGCATTTCTTAATGGAGATCTAGAGGAAGATATATACATGGAGTAACATGAGGTTTGCATGGCACCTGGACAAGAAAGAAAAGTGTGCAAGTTGGTGAAGTCCTTATATGGACTTAAGCAAGCACATATACAATGACACCACAAATTTGACAATGTCATAGTGTCAAATTGATTCAAAATCAACGAGTGTGATAAGTGTATATGTCAAGAACACAAAACATGACTATGCTATTCTGTGTTTATATTCTGATGACATGCTATTTGTGGGAAGCAATGAACACATAGTTAAATTAACAAAATATATATTGAAGTCCAGGTTTGATATGAAAGACATGAGACCTGTTAATGTAATTTTGGGAATTAAAATTACAAGATTAGCTGAAGAACTTGTTTTAAGTCAATCGCCCTATGTTGATCATCTTAACAAGTCCAGTCAAGGTGATGTTGGCCTAGCTAGAACGCATGTTGATATAAGCCAACACTTTTCAAGGAATAAGGGAGAAAGCATTTCTTAAATGAGTATGCAAGAGTGATAGGAAGTCTCACATACTTAAAGGCATGTACAAGACCAGCTATTGCCTTCACTGTAAGTAGACTATTTAGATATATGAGTAATCCAAGTATTGAACATTGGAATGTTATCATGAGAGTATTAAGGTATCTACGATTTGCTCGTGATTATGATTTACATTATTCTGGACATCCAAAAGTTATTGAATGATACTCTGATGTGAGTTGGATATCGAATATACAAGACATAAAGGCCATGAGCGGGTACATGTTCACTCAGGGAGGTGCTAATGTGATGTGGAAATAGTCTAAACAAACTGTGATAACTAGTTCAACAATGAAATATGAGTTTGTAGCATTGATGTTTGTGGTGAAGAGGCCGAGTGGCTAAGCATTTTTATAGGATATTCCAAACTGGAGAAACCAGTGCTTGCAATATGCAAACATTGTAATAACCAATATGCAATTAGTAGGGCAAATTATATAATGTATCTAATCTGGATACAACAATCGAAGAAACTGAAAGAATTATCTCGCTTAATTTGGAAAATGATGTCATGGAAGGAAAGGCCACATGATATTTCCTTCGTTTGATCATATGTGTCCTGTTTGTTTTTTATTTGAGAACGTTTCCATGTAAACGTCTTATTTTAAACTTTTCTTTCGTAATAAAAAACACTTCATGTTTTTTTTTTATTGATTCCATACATTCTCGTCCTGTTAATGCAACACTTCATTAATATTGCTGTTGATACCAAAAAAATCTAACACTAAATCTACTGTAGTAATTTTTTTATAGGTATTATCTCGATATTATCTGTGATCTTGAACAGTGCTTTTCATAGTGCAAACAATGTTTTTTTTTTAATTTTTAAGTAACCTTTTAAGATTATAATATTTTAACGAGTGTTACTTTTTACTAGTAGGGATTCTACTCAATTTCTATCAAGATGGGATATTTGCGGCACACACATTGTATTATATTTTTTTGAATATTTTTTTTAGCGTTTTCCCTTTTATTTTAGGCAAGTACGCATTTCCATAGACATATTGGAAAGATGAAGTTGAATTAAAATTATAAAAAGATAAAAGATTTTAGTTGCAATATTAAAAATTTATTATGTAACGTGCAGTAGTTATAAGTTTATGACCCCTACAAGCATTGGATTTCACTTGTAAAAAAAGTTTATGACCCGATTTATGCAACCTAGTTTTTTTTAACTTGATTACTTTTAATTTGTATTTTAAATCTTGGTATTTTCATAAGTTATAAAAAATCGTTTTCCAAGAGACGGACTCTTTATTTTAAGATGAGTAAAGTTTGAATTAACATCATTATTGATTTTTATTTTATGTATATATATACATATAAGTTAATATCTATCATTCTTGACAAAGTCTTGGAGGCCGTCTTTCCACATGCCTATGGAAAGACGGAGTTTAATTAGAATAATATGAATTTAGAGGTTTATACTCTACAGTAACTGCAAGTGAAATGATATTAATTTCCTTGCGAAAACTCTGGATTGCAAAATTTTAGATCTTTAACTAAACGAGCGATTTCGCAAACCCTAGTATAGCTGCACAAACTGATCAAAACTAGCTCTCGACATCTTGAACAACTCGAGATCTATGAAGCTAACTTGCCCATTGGGTTAGTTCACAAATCGAAGGTATTGATACTTAATTAACCTGCATTATTAAGCAACAATGAAAATAGCTCGCAAGCATGAAGAATGATCTCAAAATTCTGAATATTTGATTGATAAAGAGGTTAAAAATAATTCGTCCATCTCTCCCTTTTTATATGGAGAAATCGGCACACACAAAGAATATAAGATTATGCAGAAAGCTAGTTCAAACAGGATTTGTCTTCTTTGTCCTAAAGTAACTATAACTAAATGTCCTAATCTAATCCTAACAAGAATAAAAAAAAAATCTCTGTTGAAGTTTCATAGTTTTGGCCAAAAATAACAAATTAACTAACCAACTAACTAACTAATATTATTCAACCGAAAATCTACTTATTACAAGGCCCATGCAGCCGATTGTTAAATTTATAAAATTTATAATTTATAAATTTATAAATCCAGGCTTTTTTCTTCTGCGATACATGAGCAGGGACAACAGTATCATTTTGGTTGTCCATATCTCTCACTTGGTTTTACGTCAAGATTACACAACCTCACTAAAAAAATTCAGTGGAAAAAAGAGTATTGTGTATTACTGAAAAAGTCTTCTAGGCTTTCCTGGATATCATAGTCAAATGTTTCCTTGCCTCTTCATGCGCGATGTATCCAAATTAAAATTATAAATTTACTGACAATGTCATGGATTCACATGCACCTTACATATGTCAAAATCCCTTTGATATTCGTATCATTCCCTCCAAGGTCGAAAAGTTTCATCATCGAAACGAAAATCATATAACCTAGAAAGACATCCTCGAATTCCTGTAACAACTTAACAAACCGTGAAAGTATATTTACAAAAATAACTTTTTTGGCATAGTAACTTTGTTTCAACTACAATATAAGAACAAATGAATGATTAGTCTAAGTATGATTCACATCTCCTATAAAGCATAAACTGATTTACCAGAGTCAATATATTGTGCATACCTCATCATATAAATAGAAGATAAAAGACTAAGATGTGAAGAAAAGACTTTATGCAACTTTTCAGAATCATTCTGCGACTTATATGCCTTAGGATTGACCTGGAACTTGTGTATGAAAACATTTACTGTCTCTCTGTCAGAATTGACAGTATTTTTGTCGAAATTACTTGGTCCTTGTGGGGGAATAATTTTAACAACTTCTCTATCATCAATGATGATTTCTTCACCTACCTGTTCTTCTTCGTTGTCGTACTGTGCAGACATATCATCATCTTCCTTCTCATAATCTTTGTTCATAGGGATAGTTATCGCAAACATGTCCTCGTTCATTACAATGAAAACATGTAGGAGTGTTAGAAGAAACTGTATTTGATAAAGTAGAAACTGACTTACTTAGAATTCGACTAGATGGTTAATTGGATGAAGTCATTATTTGATCAGTGGGTTCAAATAGTGGATTTGAGTATGTTTTGGTCAGACTAAGGTTTCATCGGTTACCCATATTTGAATTTCTACTACCCCTGGTCAAATTAGGGCTTCTGAAACTAGAGACATGCCTTTGACTGTCATAGCCGAAGTTAGAGCTTTCTCTGGGCCTTAATGTCGACTCAACCAACCTGGTCTTGACCAATAAGTCTTGCATGGACACATGATGTTGGAGCTTAATAGAAACTTGTAGATTTTCTCTTAAACCTTCAATAAACTGATTCTTTATATATGCATCTTCTCTCATGCCAACTCTTCTCATAGCTAATTCAAGATCTTTCTAGTATTCATCTACACTGTGGTTCCCTTGCTTCATATTATTGAGATACGAATGTTGCTCAATCAAATATGTTCATGAAAAATGATATAATCGAAGCTTGGTCTTCATTCTCTCCCAGGTGGAGATAGGTCTTTTACCGGTAAGCCGTCTTGATTATTTTCAAATTCTCCCACCATTTTGTGCATCATGGGTGAAAGAATACTGTGCAACCTTGATCATCTCTTTCTCATGGTAGTTGTTAAGATCAAATAGGTCTCGATCTGCCTCTCCCAATCCAAGTATTTCTCAGAATTGTGTCGACCATTAAATCTAGAAATATCATTCTTCAAACATTTGATGTCACGTGCACATTCAACTTGTCTTGAAAAATGAGGTGGCATAGAATTTTCCAACTCATATACCTTCCTAGAAAATATCCGAACCTAGCTCATTAAGGCATTCATGACATTCGTGGCATTCATGACATTCACTATTGGTTTATTGTTGGTATTGCCAACAAAAGGCGAGACAAACAGATCGTCAGCCATCTCTGCTAAGAAGAAACAACTGATTAGTAATAAACGTTCTTCCCTTCCCTTTTGTTTATTAAGGTTACTCACCAAGTGTATAACACTCATAACTTACAAGGCGAAAGCTGAAGTGAGGGTAATCGATCAATTCACCACAAATTCAAAGCAAAATAGGAGATGAGTACTGCAGAACTTATTTCAAAATTTACAAATATATAAACTCAAAATTGGGCTCTACGATCTAGAATTCCAATTTTTTAAGAGAATATATAACAAAATACAATTTGAATGGCACGTATCGGAGCTATATTGATGGAGATATGATCAAAACAAGAATGATTTATAAAGGCGACATATAAGTTCCGAAATTTAAGCAACTTTTCCGAAATCAAATTGGATTAGAAACTCAAACCCAAATCCTTTGTGGTAAAGGATTTTAAGGACTTACTTGCCGCACAAGTAAAAAAATTTCAGATCATACACCTCTCTCAATTTGCTTTTATTTCCTCTTCCTCTTCCTCTTCCTCTTCCACTTCCAATTAGTATTTTATTTCCTTTTCCTTTTCCTTTTCCTTTTTCAACTTGAATATTTTTTTCAGACACAAATTCGAATTTCACACACAATATAACACTCACACTCAGAATCTTATTTCCCAAGCAATTCAAACCGTGAGCAACTTCAAATTTTCAAAAATTGTAAAACTTCCCCCAAACTTTTAAAAATTACAAATTAGCCCTAAATTTCTGATCTGAAATCCTAAATTCCGATTTCAAATTCCCAAAATCTACTTCCCTTAATTTTTAATTTTCAAAAAGTTCTGAAAAAAAATTGCATATACAAAATTTGGAATAAGAAATTTGTGACAACTTCTTCTCGATTCAAATGAACTTTGAAGTATTTAAGATCGTAAAGATCAAGAATATGACACAATATGTGGAAAATGACACAAGACTCTCTCTCTCTCTCTCTCTCTCTATATATATATATATTTGTATAAGGTGCAATAAAAAATTCAAGATCACGGAATCAAAGAACGATAAAAGAAACACATAAGATTATAAGCATGCAATAGTTTTTCAGAAAAGTGGACGGAAAATATCACAAGCACATAAACTGTATAAGTTACAAACTGACCTAGAGGTAAAGTGGAATCATACTTGTTAACGCTCAGACCCTTCGACGTCCTCCTGACTCGATTGTAGAAGGTGAAGGTGGATGGTAATACCTAAGTATTCTAATGCTCGGACCCTTCGACTCTAGATTCAATCCTCTTGCTAAGAAAGATCAAACAAACGTAGTTAAAATATGACACGAAAGAGTTTATAAATCTAAGATTTTTTTGAAAATAAAATAATGCAAGAACTCGAAACCCTGATGATTTTCGGCCACATAGATCTTTTGCTTTGCTCTGATACCAACTGCTATGAATCTCCTTGCGAAGATTATGAATTGTGGAATTTAGATCTTTAACTAAACAAGGGATTTTGCAAGCCCTAGTATAGCCGCACAAACTGATCAAAACTAGCTATTGGGATCTTGAACAGCTCGGGATCTTGAACAGTTCGGGATCTATGAAGCTAACTAGCCCACATGGTTAGTTCACAAATCGAAGGTATTGATACTTAATTAACCCCCATGATTAAGAGACAATGAAGATAACTCACAAGAATAGAGAATGATCTCAAAAATCTGAATATTTGATTGATAAAGAGGTTAAAAATAATTTGGCCATCTCTCCCTTTTTATATGGAGAAATCGGCACACACAAAGAATACAAGATTCTGCAGAAATCTAGTTCAAACAGGATTTGTCTTCTTTGCCCTAAACTAACTATAACTAAATGTCCTAATTTAATTCTAACAAGAATAAAAAATATCTCGTTTGAAGTTTCATAGTCTTGCCCGAAAATAAAAAATTAACTAACCAACAAACTAATAGTATTCAACTGAAAATCTACTTATTACAAGGCCCATGCGGCCGATTGTTAAAATTATAAATTTATAAATCACGGTTTCTTTCTTCTGCGATACATGAAACGAGCAGGGACATCAGTATCATTTTGGTTGTCCACATCTCTCACTTGGCTTTATGTCAAGATTACACACCCTCACTAAGAACCCAGTGGGAAAAATGTATTATGTATTCTTGGCAAAGTCTTCTAGGGTTTCCTGGATATCATAGTCAAATGTTCTCTTGCCTCTTCATGCACGATGTATCCAGATTAAAATTATAAATTTGCTGACAATGTTGTGGATTCACATGCACCTTCCATATGTCGAATTGCCTTTGATATTCGTACCATGAAACATTTGAGTTTTGCTTAGAAACATAGAAGTTTATATATAAGTTTTACCCTAAATATACAATGTTTCTAACCAAAACTCAAATAGGTGCGTGAGTTCACCAATATAGCTTATAAACCAAATTTAACCCGAATTTTAATTGCTTTTAACCCGCAAAATTTTCATACTTTTATAATTAAATTACACTCGATTTCATAGTTTTTCCATACCTTAAAGAAATATCATCATTCCAAAGACAGACTCATTAGTATGCACACATTAGCTAGGAAATCTGAACTGTCTTGGCTCTAGAATCAGAAGAGTGTTAGTGGATATCTGGAAATTTTACATTTCCTTAGGTGCAAGGAAATTCCATGATTACGTATTAAAAATGGGACATCTATGAGAACTTTACGAGAAAACAAGAGTGTAATGTTTATATTTAGTTAAATTGGCAATTTGTAGAAATTATAAATAGTTTGTGTTGAAACATCAAAGAAGGTAGTTTCGGTGATATAAGGAATTTGGAGATGAAATTCAAGATGCTATATTTCGTCCAAGGTTTTTAATTTGAGAATATTTCCTCTGTCCCAACTTAAATTGCCCACATGCTTTTTGGGCATTATTCTCTATCAAAGTTTGACCACATATTTATATATATATATATATTATCATATGTGATATTGTTGAATTCATTGTAACAAGTAGTTTCTAAATATGAACCTTTTATTTTCCGTTATTATATGTAGGTGAACATACTAACAATTAAAGATGTTTCTTGAATAGCGTGATAATGATTGTTGTCCAATTTAAGCTGAGACAGAGGGAGTATATCAATTCCTATATTTATGGGATTGAATTGGATTTATGGAAGTTGTAATTGATTTGATAAATATTCTTTTCGAATGTGATAAGGATGAGATATTCTAATTCCTTAATTCAAGGGATTAGATTTTATAATTCACATCTCCAAGGGATTCGATTATAATTAGAATACTATGTGGAACATAAATTATATTCACACAAGACTTTAATGCGTGCGGGAGGTTTAAATAGAAAACATTCTGGCTGAGTTACTCACAGTTTTAATTGGAGAAAACCTGCATTCATGTTTTTGATATTCAGAGAAGTAGCTGAGAGCTTTACGTCTGTGTTCCAAAATGATCAAAACCTTTTGATCAAAGCTGAAATCATGTACCTTAAGTCCTCAGGAGGAGGAGATCCAGCATTTATGAGTTTCAAGGTTAGAGGGAGTTTGATCAAGGCAAATCGGTAGCAAGAGGAGTTTGCAAAATCCACACGTTGCAATTTGAAAAGATAAATATGGTTGTATGATGTGCATTGTACTATATCTTTCTGATTAGTGGATTTATTCTGAACTGTGTTAGACCCCGCAGATGTAGGTGAATTTAACAGAATTGCACAACAAAGTCTCTCGTGTTTATACTTTACTTTATATATGCTTCGTTAGATAAATTATGTTGGAACTTGGTAGGAACTATCAATATAATTAGGTAAAACCAAATTTCATTTGGTATCGGAGCTAAATCACTTACTCTTTCCTTGGTTGTGTTACAAAAAGTGTAATCTGGTTTTACCATGGCGACCAAAGAAGGAGCTTCAGTGTCTCGGCCACCACTGTTGGAAGGAACAAACTTCAACTATTGGAAGGCATGCATGAGAGTTCACTGGATAAACTAGCATGGAATTTTGTTAGAAATGAATGGAGCCACCCAACTGAGGATACAGAATTCAGCTCGAAAGAAAAAAAGGGAATCAAGTGCGACAAAACTTAAACTCAAAGTTAAGTCGACTTGGACTCTTGATGAACTGAAGGCTTCAATGGAAAATTACAAAGCATTAAATGCTATTTTTACTGCAGTGGGCGAAAGGCAGTTTAAACATATCTCAACATATCATCAGGAAAAGAAAGCATGAGATATTCTGCAAACAGTACATGAATGAACAAGTCATGTATGTAAATCCAAACTTCAGATGTTGGCTACAAAGTTTGGAGAATAGAAGATAGAGGTGGAAGAGACTATTACAGTGCTCAATGGGAGATTGAGAGACATCTTCAACATGGCTTATCAACTTGGCAAGACCTACAAGGAAGCCAAATTGGTGAAAACGACATTGAGATCTCTTCCTCAGAGATTCTCTATGAAAATAGTAGTAATTGAAGACGCAAGAGATATGTCCACTATGACTTTAGATGAACTGATGGGATCTTTGGAAACATATGAGATGAAAGTGGAACCACCCGAAAAGAAAGCTAAAAAAGAGTTGGCTTTTAAAGCTTTTTTTTAATCAAAGACCAACCATGAAGGTAATAGTGATGATGGTATTGAAGAACTTGCATTTATCACTAAGAATTTCTCAAGAATGCTGAAGAAAGTGGTGAATAAAAGATCACAATAGAGATCCGGTCAAAATAAACCACGGGTACGAGAATTCAGGAACAACCAAGAAACACGATTCGATGAACCAATAAGTTCTTAAGAAATCAGAGTGGTGAAATAAAGCAGTTTGGGAGGATTTAATGTTGAGAATATGAGGGATATGGACACATCCAAGATGAATGTGCTAATACACGGAAAAAGCAAGGAAGGTCGTCTGTAACCTCATGGAATGAAGATAAAGAAGAATAGGAACTCACTAGATACTATATAGCATTTGGAGCAAAGATTCATGATCTGGCGAAAACTGCTGATGCATGTTCAAACATGGCGAGGACTGGAAATTCTCTATGTTACAACACTAAAAAGTTGAGTGATGATGATTCCTCAAGTGATGACGACAGTCAGGAGGTGAATGATGAAGATATATGCAATGCATATAAGGATATGTATGAGATATTACCTAAAGTCATTGACACCAATAAAGCCTTGCAATCAAAGAAAAGTCAACTTGTTGAACAAAAGAAGGAACTGGTGGATCTAGTTGAAAGACTTAAAGTCAAGATTGAACAGTTAAAACTTAATCTAAGTTTGACAACTAAGAGAGCTGAGATGGCTGAAGCTTCAATCATCAAGTTGAGCAATGAGAAGGCGAAACTAGATGATATACTGACTATGGGAAATAAATTTGGAAACAAATAGGGGATTACCTATGACAATTCGGCAGAAAGCTCAACAGATTTCAAAGCAGAGATACAGGACATGGAGAGAAAATTGATGAAGACACGAAGACGTAAACCTATTTTATGTCCCTGCTGCCCTTATCAAGGCTATATAGAGGAGCAATGCTTTAAGCTGCTTAGAGACATCATGAATGGACTACAACTGTAGGCATGTTCCAACATGGATGAGGCTTAAAGGTAAAAAAATGGTTAGAAAGGTATGGGTTCCTAAGCACACTACTATTTGTATGGTTTCTCACACTTCTATTATTGCACAATCTAGAGACTCGTGGTACTTCGATAGTGGTTATTCTCGACATATGACTTGAACTCAGGAGTATCTGACAAAGATTAAGCCATATGATGGTGGTTTTGTTACATTTGGTGATCGAAAGAAGAGTCAAGTAGTTAGTAAAGGTGAACTGCAGATCGAGGGATTTCCAATTTTCACAAGTTTCCTGCTTGCAGAAGACTCGAAGGCTAACCTATTGAGTAATAGTCAATTGTGTGATGACAATATGATAGTGGAGTTTCATAAAGACAAGTGCATTGTGAAACATGGTGAAGATAAAGTACTCTCTAAAATCCGGTCTTCGGACAACTGTTACCTGTTGGAACAAGAAGTGAGATGTCTAAGCTCTAGAGAAGATGAAGGAATGATGTGGCACAGGAAGCTTAGGCATATCAACTACAAAACTTTGGTGAATTGCAAACTCAAGAGCAGTACGAGGTATGCCTACTCTTACCAACAAAAAAGGAATTGTGTGCGGATCATGCCAACAAGGTAAGGAGATTAGATCACCTCATTCATCTGTTCAGTATATCACCACATCCAAGAATCTTGATTTATTACTCATCCAAATACACAGACCTAAGATTCACACTTTTCCATTAATAATACATTTTTCAAATACACTCATCAAACAAAAAACCCGAGACTATGATTGATAGTGAGGCTACGGCGGCGGAAGGCTAGATTTGGGATGGAGATGCTCGGGGTGGCCATTTCCAGGCGGCGAGACTACGGTGCGGTGACCTTCTCTAGGTGGTGTGACAGAGGCTTCTTCAGGGAGGCAACCCACGAAAGTGGAGCCCTTCACTAGGAAGACGACGCGGCGGTGGATGCGTGAAGGTGGAGGGAGGTCGATGATGGAGGCATGAGGGTGGAGGCGTGAGAATACAGCGGAAGGAGGGTTGCGTGCGGAAGGAGTGAGTGGAGGGAGAGAAAACACAAGGAATATGGTGAAAAACAATCTAAGGGTTTTTATTTATATAGTGGATCAAAAAGCTCAACAAAGACAGTCCATTAAAATCAGTTCTAGAACAGAACTGCCTTTAATTGATTTTGATTAGGCGGAACAACCTTTAATCAATATAAAAACGTTTTAAAATGAAAGAGTGAATTGGGAGGAAAGTTTCAAATTTGGAACCTATTTCGGATCTAAATTAAAGGCGGTTCCTTAAAAAAATCAATGAACCTGCCTTTAATTGTTGCCTTTAATCATCCTTTTTTCCATTAGTGACGTTATGATGTTGTTGTAGGAGTGAATATCCCTAAGATTAAGATTCATTGAAGTTTATTGAGGGGTATGTATATAGCATATAAATGATATGAAAGTAAATAATTATGAAATCAATAACAAGAACTCCCTCCGTTCCAGAGAAAGATTCCTATTTTCTGGTCAACTTTTTCAAAACATGTTTGACCATAAATTTCACTTAGTACATAGTTAGAAATATGTGAGATATTGTAAAATTCTACGCAACATCTGTTTTCTAAATATCAAATTTTCATGCACCATTTGTATATGTAATAAAAGTTATTGGTGGTCAAACATGATTGAGAAAGTTGACCAAAAAGTAGGAAGCTTTCTTTGGGACAAATGTAGTATTTATCTATTTTAACACAAGCATCATAACTGGTCTTTTATTCTAATACACACATATCCCTCCCTCTCAAGAAAAGCTTTAGTTGCTCTGAAATGCAAAGATTGGACCTGAAAAATTGAAACAAGGGATGAGACGATAATTTTGTAAAAATGTTTGCAAGCTAAAGTGAAGTGGGAACATGGTGCAGATGAAACTTTCCCGTTGAAACCAGCTCACGAATAAAATGATAGTCAATGTCAATGTATTTTACCCGCTTATGCGCAGTAGAATGTTAAGCAAGAAAGATGACATTGTTATCACAAAGTAGAAGTGAGTGACTGGACAAAAAACACTGAAAATCGCATAGAAGATGAGGAACCAGACAACTTCTACTAAAGTATTAGTCAAAGACGAACTTGAAACTCATACTCAAAACTCGAACAGAAAATTGTTAGTTACTTCTTAACAATTCAAAAAATGAGGTTGCCACCAACAAAAATGACATATATCCATATATAGAACAATAAGTCTACATAAATTGCTTCCAATTTGTATCGAAGTAACCTATATCTGCCTTTGGAGATGATCTTAGCTAGAGGAGGAAACATGAGAGCTTTCACCTAGCAATAAAAAAAGAGGAAACTGTTAATATAACCCTATCTAGTTCACATAAGTGCCAATATTACATTTTGATAATTGAAAGTGCTCATATAACCCTTTATAGTTTATGTAAGTACAAATATACCCATTATGATAATTTTAGCCAAAATTTCGTGAAAAGATATTTTTGACCCCATAAAAAAAACTGAAAATAAAGTAAAATTATTATCATACCCCTTATTTTTCTTATGCCTTCTTCGTTTGTTTCTTCTCCAATTTGGGGCAACTCTCAAACTTCGTTTTTTTTGCCGTTTCTCCTAAATTCAAATGGCGTTTCTTCAACCTTCTTCGTTTGAACCCCGTCATTAAGGGTTTCGCAGTGCGGCGGGTGGGTGGCGTCGGACGGGTGGGCTAGGGTTTAATGGGGGTGTCGGCAGGGTGGCGTCGAGGGAGGGTGGCATCGGGTGGGGTGGGCTATGGTTTAATGGGGTGTCGGCGGGGTGGCAGCGAGCGTGGCGTCGGGCCGAGTGGCATCGGCGGGGGACTATCATTGGCGGGGATAGGGTAGCAATATTGACCTATAACCCGCGAGTTAAACATGTTGTTTATTTCAAATCCAAGCGGGTCCAGGTAAAATGGGTAACGGATTAAATCAGTAACGGATCAAATGGGTAAAAGATCAAATGTGTAATTGAAAAATATGGGTTGAAAGGGTTGAGTTTACGGATTGACCGTCGGTCCTTAAAATGGTAAAACCCATGGGTAAAACCTGTGGATTTAACTGTTTCAATCTTTTCTTTTGAATGACCCGTTTCAAGCTGTAGAGCAATCTGGATTTCCCCAAATCCCCTTGTGTATCCCAAAATCAGCAGATTACTCCAGTATCTCCACACACAATCAATACCGCTAATTGATATACAGATGGAATCATGAGATTTCTGGGAACAAACGGAGTCCCCAACCTTGGGCCAGTAAGGAGGAGTCGTTGCAGAGTGCAGGATGATTCTCTCATCTACTTTATTTGTTGAGTAATCCAACCCGCTGCAAGTTTATTCCAGGCATAGACCATTCTTTCTTTCTTTTGCTTTGACATAGATTAATTAGGAACTGACATATTGGCTTGCAGTAAAACTTTTCTTTTAATGAAAAATGAACTTTAAAAAACATGAAAAATCTTTAATTTATATGTCAATCCATATAGGTTCATAATTTAACCCACATGGGTTGAAACCCATAGGTTTACCCACTTTTAATCCGTGAGTTGAATGAATTTTAACCCTTGAGTTGAGCGGGTTTGAACCCAACCCATTCTTAACCCGTTATGAAATGGGTCAAAAATGGGTCATGCCCATATTTTTTCATTTCTCACATTACCCGACTCGTATTTGACCTGTCCGCCCATTTGCCACCATAGGAGGGGAGATAAAGTTATGGTGGCTTCGAAATCTTCTTGTTGTTTTTGAGTGGCTTGAACGGCAGGCAGGTGGCGGCGATTATCCTCATGCTGGAAGAAGGCGGTGGAAAGAGAGGGTATTTGTTGAAGGCGAATAGGATGAGCTTGAAGCTGGTGGTGCTGAAATCGAGCGCATGAGTGGTGGTGGTGATGAAATTGTGTCGGTGATGGTTGGTGGTGATGAACTCGGGGGTGGAAAGTGGTGGTGGTGGGGCTGGCTGGTGGTGGCGATGAGGGTGGAAGGCGTTAGGGTTGGCTGGCTGGGGGTGGTGACGAGGCGGCGACAAACTGGCGGCGATGGTGGTGGTGGTGGTGATGATGAGGGCAAAATGTCCTTACACTTTTAAGTTTTAGGTCAAGGGCATTTTAGTCATTTTATATGTGGTCAACATCGGTCAACACTAAAAATGATATCTTAGGGTTATATTGACACTTATGTCAACTAGTTAAGGCTGTTTTTGCACCAAAACTTATTTGAGGGTTATATTGACACTTACTCAATTGAATATGGTTATATTGGTATATATCATGCATATTCTCAGTTTTATTAGTAGGGTATATTCATGCGAGTATTACTAATACCTCAAGGTATTAAGGGCATCCACAATGGTAGCTACTTAACTCAACTTTTCATAATAAGGAGCAATCCTTATTTAAGGAGGACCATTGTGGAGTTTTAAGCACAACTCCTTAATAAGGAGTTGCTCCTTACTTAAGGAGTTGGTACCTCCTTATTTGTGCATTGTAAACCAATCAATAATTAACACTTACTTTTGTATATTTAATTACTTATAATTTTAAATGAAAAAGAAGTGTCTAAAAAGTGCTTATTTAAGGAGATCCATTGTTGGCAGTCGGTTCTTACCTAATTTTTATCAAAATTCATGATGTCACTTTAAAAGTGCTCCTTAAGAACACGACCATTGTGAATGCTCTGCTTCCTTAAGTTTCCTTTTAGTACTACTATGATTTCCAAAAATATTTTTTTTTCTATATTGAAGATCTCAAAATCAATAAAGTACTTACCATGCATACTGCCCTGCTCACCAATATTCTTTAATCGTCAAAGTTTTGTAAGTACCAACAATTTCTTAATTTGCAAATTTCCAACTAATCTCAGCCACTGGAATTGTGCATCAAGCAACGCTTTTTTTCCTTCTCAAATGATTGCAAATTTTGTTCCTACAGATATCGAAAGGATTACGAAAAAATAAAATTGGAAAGGGTGGGTAGTCCGTGGTCGGCCTGTGTAATAGGTCAGCCATAAGCAGGCATTCATCTTCTCAAATTGAACCCTGAGAATTAAACACACTCCACCCATCCACGGTTTGAAGATATCTTCTGAATATCAGAGATTTTGTTTTTAAAGAAATTAGACTTTTGAAGATTACGACGTTTCCAACTACAATTTGATATTGCAAGAAGTCTTGTTTTGTACCAATTAACAGTGAAACGAGTTCATTCTATAATTAATATAACTAATGAGATGATTTGATTTTTTGGCTATTTATATTTATAACCCTGAAATTAGGCCAAAAGTGCAAATATGACCCTGCAACCTCAGAAAGTGCTAATATAATCCTGAGTTTTTAATGTATGTGTCAATATAATCCTAACTTTCCTCAACTTTGTGTCAATATAATCAAACTCCCTTATTCCGGCATTGACCAAAAAAATTCAGGCAAAATCATAAATGAAATGACAAAAACACCCTTGTAACAAACCTAAATATCTTTCTAAAAACCTAATGTTGCCTTTAGCTTGAAGCTGCCAAGCTCCGCCGCCGCAAATCCAACGCCACCACCCGCCGCCATCAAGCTCCGCCGCCGCAAATCCAACACCACCACCCTCCCCTTTCCTATTCTGCTGCCTCCATCGTTCAATTGCCGGAAAAACACTAGCTCCGCCACCGTTTAAAATGATGACACCCGCCCAGCCTCTCATCCACTGGATGCCGCCATGACTACATTGGAAATTTCAATAATCACCATCTCTACCATAACCTCCGCCGCCAAGACTCCATCAGAAATTTCTACAATCACTACTCTACCAAAACGCCGCTGCCTCAATCTCCAACCACCACCATAGCCCCCCAAGCACCCAACCCGATTCTCTTATGGACCAGCGACAAGCCTTAGCTCGCCAAGCTGTGGTGGCGCCACCACTGGAGGACCATACCAACGCCGCCGTCTCCGCAAATCCAATGCCACCACCCTCCCCTTCAAACTGGGCCCATCAAGATTTTTCGCTAGCCAAGCCACGGTGGCGCCACCACTGGAGGTCTATTTCGTCGTCTCCGCCACCTGAAACCGCTGCCCACCATCCCTTCCAAAAGTGAAAACAGTTTTCCAGAATCAGCAAGACCTGTCTCCTTCATCTCCACGACGTCGTCCCCTTTGTCTCCACCGCCCTTGACGGCGTCTCCATCTCCTCATCGGAGATCAAGTTCCTGGATCGAGCTCTTAAATGGGGCCCATTGCGATTAAAACTGGGCCTATCAAGGTTTGATTTGGGGATGGTCGTGGGCGTCGCCAAAGAAATCCTCTCGGAGACACGGGAGAAGATGATGGACCTGTGCAGCTTGGTCGGAGTGGAAGACGGGGAGACCCATCGAAGTGGAGGTGAAGGCCGCTTGATATTTCAGGTCGAGTTGAGGGAGAATAAGATGAGGAGGCGGATGATCAGTTAAGGGTGGCTGAAGAGCGACGGGGGCGATGGTCGACAATCGGCGGCAGAATAATGGTTTTATGGGCTGGAGGTTCTGGTGAGGTGAGGTGAGGGAAGGGGAAGGGGTAACTTCAGAGAAGGGAGGAGGAAGAAGAAGAGATGGTGATGGTAGAAATTACTGTAATCAATTTTCTTGATTTTTATTTTTTAAAAATGTAGGGGCAAAATGGTAACTTCAGTTTATTTCGGCAGTAAAAAGGTTGACCAAACGGTCAACGTGGTCAAGAGTTATATTGACACATTCTGAGATTACAAGATCATATTTGCTCTTTCGACCTAATTTCAGGATCATTTTAGTTGTTTTTTTTACGGAAGTTATTATGAACGGAAACAACGTTAAGAGAATTTGCACAATTGTGTTCCCTTTGAAGCAGACTTCTATGCAGTTTGACAAAAGAGATCCAGCTGCTAGTTCTCTGAGCTCTTGAACAATGGCTGCTACTTGCCTATCCAAATCAAGTTGCTTTGCCAATTTCAAACCCTTAAGACACCCAAGTGGCGACTGGGAAGGGAAATGAATGCCTACGCCGTTTCTTTGTAGGATCGACCGCACTGTCGAATTTCAGAATGACGTGATCAGTTCCCCATGTCCGTCGAATGACGTGATCTGTGATGGACTTCCAATTGACCTATGTCTTCCTGTTGATTTCTATGGCACAATTCACATATTGGAACCAGGTTGCTAAAACTTTGAAAAACGTTTAAAATGTGTGAATAATAATTATTATATCCTAAAATTTAATTAAACGAGATCTTTTATAACTGGTCAAACCGTTAGTCGATGTAAATGGACGTACAACTTCTCTTTATATGGGGTTCTTTTAGTAACTTTTTAGCAGGGCCGTTTTTGACAGTTTAAGTTTTTTTTGCTAAGTAAAAAAAATAAAGTTTCTATTTTAAAAAAAATATAGCATCTCAAAATCAAACGATATATTATTATATTATATATTTTAAAACAAGATATAGATATTAGAAAAATTATAACAATACCAGTCAATTCTCATTATAGGGTAAAATGAACTCATACTTCCGAGTTCTTTGTTTAGTGCACATATACCCTTCATGGTTTTCCGAAAGTGCACATATACCTCAATAACCGGAGAAATTGAGGGGTATATATGCACCAAACAAAAAATTGGAGGAGATGAATGCACTATATTGTATAAAGTACTTCAACAAAATGATTAATATTAAAACTTTTGTTAAATATAGTTACTCTTAAGTAAAATAATTTATAATATCTTCATAACTAACCATTCCTAATTAAGTAATAAAAATAAAGTATTCCTTGGAGTGTTTAATGAGAAAATTAAATTGTTTTTTGAAATTCAAACATGAAAAAGAGTCGAGTATAGAAAATTTCAAGTTTCGTCGATTGTTTGTGAGTTTTTGGTGTTATTTGGTTTAATTGGGGTGTTATTTTTAATTAATTTTTTTCTTCTAATTCTCGAGTGGGAGGCTTTAAGTCTGTACCTTTTGTTTTCTATTTTCCTTCATCTAATTATTTTTATTTCAGCTTTTGCTTTTTTATGATAAAAAAATTGTAATTAAATAGTTTAAAAAAAAATATTAGCATCGGGTAGGCTTGTCTTTGTCAATATATAATTTCGTTGAAGTCCAAATATTCAAAGACTGTAGGACAAATCTAAGTCAAAATCGTTAAAACAACGTACTTCTGGATATCACATTTTCTAATGATTTATATCAGATTTGTAGATTGTGATCCACTGGGATATCGTTTATTTGGTATCCTTTTTGGGGTCCAGTTAGCAGTAATTCTACACATTATAAGTGTTTTCTATACACAGATGAAAAACTATTTTTGACAATTAAAACGACCGGGTTTTGTCTCCTAATTTAGGGAAAGGGGATTGATCACAGGTTCTTTAGTTGGGGTGTTTCGATTTTATTTGTTTGATTGCATTTGATGTTTGATTGGAAGTACAGATAGATAATTTTGCGTACGGTCTTCATTGTGAGCAGTTTTGTTTAGTTGTATCCGGTCGGTACTATTAGACATCTACACAGCAAAGGGGCTAAAGTTGTCGTTGGCTCTAACTGCCGGCACAATTGCAGGCAGGGGTACGTAAGACGAAGAAAATTAAAAAGAAACTAATAAAATTCAATCCAAAAATATGTCTCAACGGCTAGCATAAAGGCAGGATAAATTGTAAAGAAAATAAGCATTCAGAGTTTAGAAAAAAAAAGAGAAAGCAACAAGAAGATATGAAATATTGTTTCATCCCTTAACAGGGGAATAGACAAACAATGAAAAAAAAAAGTTCTTCTTCTTCAAGGCTTCATCGTGGCACTTTCTTCCTCAACCTCCTCAGCGACCTTGGTACCAACCTCCCCGGCTTCGCCGCCCTTCTTGGAACTGCCACCAGCTAGAGGAATTCCTTCAGCAGGAACCTCCATGTCTTCCGCAAGTTATTAAGTCCCACTAATAGAATACGCATCAGCCGAAGGGGATGCCAACGAGGGTCCAACTGTCTAGTTCAACCAATGACATTCCCAGGTGCTGCTGGGAGAAGTACCCAGTGAAGCTGTATTCCCGGAAAGGAATAAAGGCATCACCAAATCCAACCCGCAGTTGATCCTCATCTTTGGTGTCGGAGTAGAGGTAAATGGTCCTCATCAGAGCGCCGCTCACCAGATAGGAAGCCTTATTGCTCCACACCACGTGGGAATAAAGGCTCAGGAAGCCCCGATTGAAGGCCCAGTCCTGGAAGGCTTTTAAGACGGCAATCCTGGCCTCGACACGGACCAGAGAACTCTACGGAGAGCCAGTGATGCCCTTTTCTAGCTCCAGGTGCTGCTCCAGCTCCGTGACTCGGCGAGTTTGAGCATGCAAAGAGGCCAGCCTACATTTCAGCTCACCGTTTTCCAACAGTAAGCTGTCAATTTCCTCCTGCATAGCCCTGGTGGATAAGAGATGTTAGAAAAAGAAAACAAAAATGGGTAAATACGGGTCAAAAATGAAGGAAAAAGGAAAAGAATGTAAAGAGAGAAAACAAACCTCTAAACGGCCGCAACTGACCGGTTAGCCAGAGATTTAGTGCCGGCAACATTCAGGGATCGCTCGTGTAGCCAGGCATTAAAGTGAGGAATGAGGAAGGCCTGGGAAACAAGCTGCGTCCGAACGAGGCCCTGTCCAAGGGACCCAGTGCACTCCCTCGGGAGGAAGAGTCATGCACAAAGGGAGGCGAGAAGGGAATCACAGAGACAGTCCGAGTCAAAAAAGCAATCCTCTGCTGGCTGGGGGTTGGCGTCTCAGGAACCTCCTCTGAGAAGGCAGTACAGGGAGGCAGGCTAACACATGCTCCACTCTCTTCACACCTCCTCCGCAGCCTGCGACGAGTTCTCTTTTGGGCAAGTTTATCCTCGTTCGCTTCAATGTCTGAGATGTTGACCGCCTTAACCTGCTGGTCAATGACCCCCGCCATGTCATCAGTGTGGGAGACCGAGCGGCCGCTTCAGCCCGACGAGGAAGCCTTAGCAAATCCTCGAGGAAGGCAACCACAGACATTTCTGCCAAAGAGAGAATGATTAGTGGGTTTTAAAATGAGTAATATGGATGAGCAAATAGAACTAGTTCCCTAGTTGAAACAGTCAAGAAAACACAATGAATTTATACCGCTCAGATCAGCGAGAACCTCATCGGGAGAAATGCCGCTAGGAAAGTACGGGAGGCCAACGACATGAAGGGTGGAATTACGCAAGAGGTGGTCCCACCTGACACTCACAACCTCAAGATGGGAGATTAATGGTTACAGGGCAGAAATTTACACAGCAGTAGGACGAGATCCCTGCTCCATTTCTGATCCTGAGGGATAAGTGGTTCTCTCACCCTCACCAAGGCCCAGGACGAGGTCCTCATCCACAAAAATAAACCTCCTCTTCCACTCAACACGGGAGAATCTGAGTGGAAGTATTCAAACAAAAGTGCAAAGAGGAAAAAGTGTAGAGAAGAAAATGATAAAGGATACGAATAGGCAAAAAAGAGGAAAGGAAATAAAGCAGATAGAAGCAATTAATTTCTTCCAAGGACAGGGCGATTTTTTTAATGATAACTGCCTTGGGAGAGAGTGGAAATTATGAAGCCAGCATGCAGGAAACCGTCAGAAAGGAACATGTGGCGGATATCCAAACGGATAGCGCAACTGCTAAAGGACGTATAAATGAAAAGAAGACCGTGTGTTAGTGGGTGGTTTCAAAAACAAAAAGGACTGCCAAAATACCCAGGGAACACCTGAAGGCGCTCCCAGGGATGCTACATGCTCCCTGGGTATATTGGAGTTAATTGCGAGAAAAACTCAAGCTCCGTCTCAGCCACTAGCCCGCATGTCAACTTACCCAATCAAGCCATTGGGTGGGGGGATTTAAAAATGTGTGGGCCTGAAGGACCAATAAGGAGAAAATGTAACAGGTGAAGCCTGCCAGCCCAGGCACGCTACCTGGGCGAAGGCATAAAAGATTGATTTGATGGGCGCTGATGGGAGAGCTCTAGTCCCATCAACCACCAAACCACATATAACGAGGAAAAGTGTAAGACACGAGGTAATGTTTTCCAAATCAGTCCATTATTCACTGAGATACACTTTTACATAGCATCAATGGCTAACCAGAGCATCGGAGCGAGCACAGCCCTGGGCCTGCCTGTCCTCTTTCTACCTGTCTTGTAGGTTCATCTGCATATTGGGTTGATTCATATCATTGCTAAACATACAATTTTTTTTGGCATTAACAGCCGGCGAAATGGCCGGAAAGGTTACAAATAGATATAGCATTAGTAGAAAACTAGGGTTAGCATCACGCAATCCTAGAGCCATCGATAAGGTGCTTCACCCCTTTTGCCTTTGCAGCCCTAAGGAGAAGCATTCATGGTGTAGTGCCCGCGACGTAATTATCCGGTGAGATTCAGATTTGCACAGCAGGCAAGGCCGTTCTTGCACTCCTCTAATTACAAAGGGGGTACCGATGGAAGATTACACGTGCACCCTATGTGACAGGTATGGGGAAGTGTTGGCCATCGACCACACCATGTGTCCTAAATACTAGAATAGGTTTGCACATCTTGTATGTGATAGAATCGAGGATCGAAACAACACCGCTCATGTTACGCAAATACTCCCCAAGTGATAGTTTATATTGTTTATTCTCCTGTGATTTGCATGTTAGTAATTGTTAGACAACCCCCCCACCCCCAAGCCTGTTTTAGAAATACTAGTTATTCCTGACACATCAGATTGACGACCCAATCAAGGCTGTGTTTAGTTGACTTTTAGATTCCTAGCATCTCTGTGGACGATCCCGGTTTTACCACTATCTACCCCATAGGAAGCGTAGTATTAGGAATAGGAGAAACAATATAAATTCTTATCTTTGATCCTCTCCTCTCGGTTTAGTAGATATTCAGTGAAAAATGTGTATTCTTAGCGATGTAGGGAGGGGTGGATCACTTGCCTTGGCGCATCCAGCCTTTCTTAACCTTCCATCCCCGTTTGCATCCCCCTTCCAGTGGTCATGACCAACTTGTATTTCTTTCCTCCTTTTGTCAACCAGGTCTGCCCTGGTAAATTTTCTAACTCTCTTCATCAACTCATCAATTGTTTTTGGCGGGTCCAGGGTACGGTCCCTCAACAACAAATATTTTCTCATGCCATTTATGAACGTGACTATGAGGAACTGGTTCCTCCTTTCCTCCACCTTTTTTGCCTCTTTGAATAACCGCTCCAAGTATCCTGAAAATGTCTCTGTCGGCTTCTGCCTGATTGCATGTAGCTCGAACCTTGTCTTTCAGAACTTCTTCTTCAGCATGAAGTGAGTTAGGAACTTATATTCAAGATGGCTGAAACTATTGATGGTCTCATCCTCCAGATTCTTGAACTACACTATGGCTTCTACTGTCAGGGTGGTTGCAAATACCTTGCACCAGATGGACTTCGGTATCCGAAAAGTGGCCATGCTGGTGCCGAATGTGTGCAAGTGATCTTCCGGATCATCCTCACCGTTATATTACCCCATGTTCACTAGTATCTTCAACTCTGGATCATCCGTGAATAGTTGTCTCTTGGCAAACAGCGAACCTCTACTTTATTTCCTCAACTCTTCCCCCGTCTCTCTCAATGCGGCCTTGCCCTTGGCATGCTCTTTTCTCCTCGGTGACAGCACGTAACCTGCTTGCCAGACGCGGTCTGCTGCCTCGCCACCCCTAGCATGTGCCTTCTTTCTGTAGGTAGTTAAGCTTTTCGTGTTCTTAGGCATGGTACGGGTTGTCTCCGAAACTCTCTCTCCCCGGTTGGGTACCTCGCAATCACCTTCCTGCTCTGGAAAGAGCTCGGTCGGCTACATACCGTATCACCTTCACTTTGGCTTGCACTTTTCCCTTTCCTCCGCCTCCTTAAACCTCTTCATCATCTCTTTCTATGACGCCATGATTGTCTGGAGAATCTCCTAATTGTTTGCAAGCTCCGCCACCGTGTGAAGCTAGTGTCGCTCTCCCATCGGTGTTGGCATTGGGGTGGAATCCTCCTCCAGATGCGTTACATCCTCCATGACCACCAAGTTAAAAAAAAAGTTTCTCGGTGGTTGTCCTTCCATTTTTTTGGGCTACGTAGATGCTAAAAGATTATGCGATCCTCATAGATGGCGCCAATATTAATAATAGAGTTTCTTATCTTCCTCCATTCCAGTGAGCACCTAGTCCTACACAATTGATAGGATAAGGTCAGGCAGGAAAGCGCAGGGCTGTGCTTTCTTCAACATTCCAGTCAGTCATGTCTGCCGTTAGAGCATATTTAAGTGAATAGTAAGTTTATCATGAGATCTTACCTTGTTACATGCTTATTCCACTTGTTATATGTGTTTTGATGACTAATGATGATGATGCGCCCAAAATTGTTCCCTCTGTATCAGCCGCTCCTTTAGCCGGAGTTGCAAGACAAAGCCCCCGAAGTTTTTCGAGGGGAAGATTCTATGACAATCAAGTTAGATAGTGTGTATATAATTATGAATGAATAGTCCTGGATATAGTGTTACCTCTCTCCTATATGTAGGATAGTAGACAGAGAAACTCCTTTGTTTGCTTGTGATGCAAGTACCGAACTCATCCTTGGGCTGGCCCAATGTTTATTATTCAAAGGATATTACAATGTGGATAAAATAGAGTAACTTGTTCTGGTCGATCTAGTCATTTCGGGCCCAGCATGAATACACATTATCAATAAGTCCCTAGAAATTTAAAGATCCGATCCTCGAATTCATCCCATAATTCTTGACTTCGGCCTCACGACCTCCTCTAACGAGTTTGTTGCTTCGACCTTGGATGAGGCTGCTTCGAACTCATTGTTAGACACATGGTGCGATCTTTGAGTCCCTTGAGGGTCTGAGGGTTCACCTCCGGGGGGTCGAGTTAAGATCCTTCAAATCAGTTTTGGATTCAATATTTGAATGATTTTATTGGTGGAGGATTCGATCCTCTGTTTTCTACTTTGAATTATGGCCTAAGGGTCATGAGTCTTCCCTTTAACTAGTCTATTTACACAGAGTCTACAACCTTTGAAATTAAGGAATAAATGGGCCTCAACCCCGTATTTACCAGGGGATTCGGTAAAATATGCAGAAAAGACACAAGCGGCGTGATGGTTATTCACGCCTCTGGGCGCATGGTATCAATACTGGATCCCACACGCGCCACTTTTTCCATTAATTTTAGGAATCTTTTACCCACTCATCCCATTAAACCATGTCTTCTATATAAGTCGCCTCCAAGGGTCTTAAATCACTTTTCACCCAAATCTTCTTTCATTTTCTTCTTCTTCTTCTTGCCTCCAAAGCTCCCGCTGTTTTTCATAGATCATTACCATCTAGAGAACTCTTACTAATTCTACCTGTAAGTCCCCCTTTCCCTTCATCTAGCCTTTGGCAAAATACTTCGGGGGGAAGGGGTAATTCTGGCCTATTTTCCAGCCGTTCGTTACACCGACGGAACTGAAAGCTCCCGCCTTCAGAGCTCTGGCATTATTTCCTCCTCGGCCTCTGGTTGCATTTCATCCAGCAAGGGGGGATAGAGAGACTTCGGCTAGTTTTCCGGCGCTACCTCATGGTTACTGCTGGAAGGGGGTCACTTCGAGGGAGAGGGTTCTGAGGGAGGTGATTACCCGGAGGGATGGGGAGAGTCGATGTTTTATCTATGAGGAGATATTGACTCCCGTTATCAAGAGTCCCTACCCAATCCCAGTGGAAATCTCCCTCCTATTGTTCGTCCTTCCTTTCTTTGTAAGGGTTTCCGAGGACTTAAGATTGGAGGTCCTCCGAGATGATGAAACCCCTAAGAACCCTAGAGCCGAGAGGTGCACTATTTACGAGAGCCATTTAAGGTTCGGGGTTTTTTCTCCTTCCCCCTATCCTCTCTCAGCTTTTTGAGAAGCACCATATTAATTTAGCAAAAATCCATTTGAACATCATACTTTATGCTATGGAATTCAAGACCCAGTGCCACGACTTAGGGATTATCCCTAGCTACGAACTGTTTAGGTCCCTTTACTTCTTGTCTCGTAGCAAAACCATTGTATATAAGGACATAGAGATTAAGGGTATCCTAGCTCTTAGTAATAGATTCTCGTAACACCGTATTAAGATTTTTTTTCAAATTTTTGGGATTGGTACAAGCCTCCGATTTACACTTTTGATAGTGAGGTTGAGTGCTATTATGTCCCGAGGTGAAATTCAAAACCTTACTTGGAGAATATTTCAAACTATTCCATTTTGGAGAGTGTGGTTGCGGATAGGGACAAGCTATTGGGTGAGTTCCTAGATATCGCTTATGTCTATGGGAAGAACGTTTCTAGTTACACATGGTTGCCAAAGATTTACGAAAAATGGGTTTACAGCCAGGACCCAATTTTTATTTAGCCACCTTCTGCTGAATCCTCGAAGGCCCCCTCTGCTGAGAAGAAAAAAAAGAGGAAGAATTATGGAGATATTATCAAGCCAAATAAAGGTAAGAGGAAAGCCCCTTCGTCTTTTGAACAAGGGGTTTTAAAAAGCCAAAGAAGGTCAAAATTTATGGTTCTTCGAAGCCCTTACAGCCCGTTTCGGAGGCTGAGACCGTTGTGGCTAGAGACCAGGGGGCTAGTGAGGTCATTGAGGCCTCTTCTAAGGGTTCCCCTCTACTGCACCAAGGGTTTTGCAGGACCTTAGTGTCTTTCTTAGTTTTTTGTTGCTATTTTTTCATTTCTTTTACTAACTCTTATTATGTTTTGTCTCAGTGGGTTTCTGAAAGGAATGTATTGAGATAGTATCAGAGTAGGGGAAGGAACCTTCTTATGAAGAGGTTATTGGGAGCCACTCTTCGGTGCTTCAAAATCTCACGTAGGACAAAGGGACTGCGACTAGCGCTAAGAGAGACCGTGAGGGTCCTTCAATACACAACCCCAGCCCTTGGAGGCAGGAAACTGATAGTGGGGCTGACATTAAGTCTCATACTTACTCCTGGGTCAAACACACCTCGGGGGAGGTTGGTCTCATAACCTTAGGCTCGGTTGAGCCTTTTCTCGCTGAGTTCCCGGGGATGGTGGCCACTATGGGGGCTCTCGACTGTGTCTTATGGGATTTCTTGATGAAGGTACGCCTAGCCAAGGATTCTGCTGCGAATACTACCAAAGCAATAGAGTTTCAGAAAAAACTAGAAAATGTTACCTCCGAGCATGAGAAGGAGCTGAAGAACCTTCGAGAAAAACCGACAAAGTCGGAGGAGCTCCGTAAGAAGCTTCTGGAATCTGAGAAGTCCATCGAGACTTTGACCAGTGAGAATGCCCAGCTAAAGGATCTTTGCTCTGCTAAGAAACATGTCTCTCTTCTTGAGGCCTACACCAACAAGCTCTTAAAGACCCAGGGGTTTCGATCTTTCTTCTCCTCCTTATCCAAGACTTGCATAGGGCTTTCCAAAAATGCATTCGCTGCCTCTCTAAGCAAGAATCTGCCAGCTGAGAATGCTACCATGTTGGAGGTGCATAAAAAAGAAATTCATTCCTCCCAGCTCGACCACCTTTAGTGGAAGTCTATTCCAGATGGTGGCATCATGATTCCACTAATCGAGCATTTCAAGGCCTTTGGCCGGTTTTTCACTGCAGAGAAGATCCATGAGCTTAACTTGGACAAGGACAGAGAAAGAAGGGTGCGGGACCCTCTGAATCAGTCAAAGCCAAGGCACAGACCCTCTACTTTGAGCACACCCAATCCGGATCAGTTAGAGCGTAGCGTAGGGGAAAATGTATAAATTTTCTTAGTACTTGGTCTAGATATCTTTTTGTAACCCCTCCGCTTCAAGCCTATTATTATCAATGAAATTATCTTTCTTACTTATGTGTTTTTACTTACTTGTGTATTTTTTCTTACTTGTGTATTTTTACTTTTTTTTGTAGAATTTACCTCTATTTCCTTACTGCCCCCTCCCCCCAATTATCAAAGGGGATCCCTCTTCGACTTCTTTTTCCAAGTTATGAAGAAGTGGTATCATGAAATCGAGGAGTTAGCATGGGACCATCGAATAGAAGTTGGGAAATACTAGTGCCGGTCCCTCCGTCTTGAAAAGGAACTCCAAGCTGCTAAAGAAGAGTTAGCGTTATGGCAGAGCGGCTGGCACGAGATGCAATTGGGTCTACTCAATGACCTGAGCAGCTTAAGAGAAGAGAGGGACAATTTGGCTACTCATCGAGATGGCTTGGTCGATAATTATAAGCTTCTCCTCGAGCGACATAGCCAGATTATTACTGAGATCACTAACCGGTGCAAGGTTCAATTCAATTCAATAGTGCCTGAGTGCAGCTAAGGCTTTTAAATTATCCGAGAAGGAATCTTTTTTGCGCACCCAGACGGTTATGGTTCACTGCCATCACGAAGCACATATACATTTAGCAGACGCCAAGACCCTTCATGATATCATTCAGGAGACCACCTTCGAGCTCGAGGGATAGAAAAGGATGAGCCAAGAGCTTCAAGATTGGGTTGAGGAATTAGAAAAATTAGTTTGCCAGACCGAGCAACTGTGCTTAGTTTCTTACCATGAACGGGATCAGCTCAAAAGGAATATCAAAGCACATTCAAGGCCTATGAAGACAGTATTAGAGCCTACTGCATTTGGCTCAAAATGGTGGTACTTGCCCTTATTGATAATTTTGAGTCAAACCTTTAGGAAACCGTGGACATCATGAAACGTAAGGAGCTTGACAAGTACCCTAAGTATGGAAAAACTTATGATGAGGCCGAAAGATGACTGATGGACATAAGGAGCAAGAAGAAAGGGCCTTCAAGTTCTCAAGTTCCACCGAAAAAGAAATTTAAGGGAAAAAGAAGAGCACAACTTCGAGCTTCCAGGGTCCACGTCCTTCCGGACTTGTCCAAGGAGTGACTGTGTGTTTTCCTGCTTGGGTTCACTGGTGGACCAGGAAGGAGGTCATCCTATGGGCTCTCTACTCAGCCAACTAGCTCTACTCAAGGGGAGCGAGCCTCGAGTTTGGAAGCCCATCAGGGTCGTATGGGATCTCAACCAACTCATAGAGGGCTCCCTTCGATCAGCGTCAACCATGGGGGTGCCCCAATAAACATTCAAGGGGACTCCAACAACAGAGCGATTGAGATAGCTGGGGAGGATAAAGATCCAGAGGACTCGGAGGCCCAAAAACTCGGTAGAGGGACTATTGAGACCTTCCCAAGTGGAAGGAATGGCTGATCCATATAGGGAGACACCGAATTTGATGAAATATTTCTTGACGACCATAACCCCTGTCAAATCCGAGGTTATGGATGACCTTTCTATCCATTAGGAGGATCTACTCTACCCTTAGCTTTATAGTGTAGGTAGTAAATACTTTGAATGTTATACTGTAATGTTGTACTTTTTTATCAAATGTATGCGGGGATAGATCCCCTCACTTGTAAACCATTATTACACTTTGTATGATTGAATAAAAAATGTTTAAGCTTTTTACTTGCTAAATGAGAACTTATATATATATATATATATATATATATATATATTTCTCTAAGGGACCTGATTCCCCTAGTTTTTACTAAGACGTGGAGGCCTTTTGGTGATTTACAAGTATTTCTTACTGGTGTTTTATGCAAAGGGGATTTCGACCCTGAGCGCTGAATAGGGTTTTTTGTCCCTTAGTCGCTTGTATATTAAAAGGGGATTTCAACCCTGACCGTTTGACAAGGGTTTTAATACCTTAGATGCTCATATATACAAAAGGGATTTCGACCCCGAGCGTTCGACAAGGGTTTCATCCCTTAGACGCTCATGCACGCAAAGGGGATTTTGACCTTGAACATTCGATAAGGGTTTTTGTCCCTAGACGCTCATGTATGCAAAGAGTATTTTAACTTCGAGTGCTCGATAAGGGTTTTGTCCCTCAGGTGCTCATATATTTTCAAAGGGGATTTCGACCCTGAGTGTTCTGCAAGCCAGGAAGGCCTTTCAATTATTTACAAAGGTTTTTATCCTTAGCGTTTATACACATAAAGGGGGATTTTGACCTGAGCACTCGATAGGCCGCAGAGGCCTTTCTAGTTTTCACAAGGTTTTTATCCTTAGCGCCTATACATGTAAAGGGAATTTCGAACCCAAGTGCTCGATAGGCCACAGAAGCCATTCGAGTATTCGATATTTTCTATTAAAAAGATTGAGGGATTTACACCTCCTCGAATTATGGTATGTTCTTGTACTTAGTAGAAAATTGGAATATTTTATAGAAACACACTTCAATAGATAGGTAATAAGAATTGGGAAATTCTTTTGACTTACATCAAGTATTTCCGTCGAAGGTGTTCCTTGGCCAATAGCTACTTTTGTGAGCTACTCCCTGGTTTTACAAGATCTACTGAGATTTAGGGGAGTAGTACCTCCTAAGGATCGGGACATTCCATCTACGAGGAATCAAGTCACCTTGGGATGTTTCAAGCACATAGCTGCCTCCAAGGTATGCTTCTATGACTCGGTAGGGTTATTCCCAGTTTGCTGCTAGTTTTGCTTTTGGTTCCCTCCGTATTTTTTCATTTCTTCTCATTACGAGGTCTCCTAGAGAGAACTGAATTTTTTGTACCCTCCGGTCATGATATCGCTTGATTGTATCCTTCACCTTAGCCTCGTGGAGGGTGGACCTTTCTTTTTTTTCCTCGAGAAGGTCAATGTCCAATCGACTTTGCTCATCACTGACCTCCTAGTTTTTGTTGCTTATAAAAAAACCTTTGGAAAATAGGCAGCTCTATCTCAGCAGGGATTACCGCTTCTAAATCATAGACCAGGTCATACAGAGTTTCACCCGTGACAGAGGATTGTGTCATTCGATAAGACCAAAGCATGCTAGGCAATTCATTGATCCAATTTTCCCCTGCCTCTTCGAGCCCCGACCTGATGCCATTGACTATGGTATGGTTCATAACCTCCAACTGCCCGGTGGCTTGGAGGTGGTATGCAATGGTGACCCTCTGGCAGATCTTGTATTTTTACACTAGCTTTTGAAAGGGTTACTGGCGAACTGGGTTCCGCTGTCAGTTATGACAATTTGAGGGATCCAAAAATGACAAAGGATGTTCTTCCAGCAAAATCCAATCACCGCCTTTCCTTTTATGCCAGTTAAGGCTTCAGCATCGACCCACTTTGTGAAGTAGTCTACAGCCATGATCAAGTATTGAAAGTGGCATGGAGCTTCTGGAAAGAGTCCCATGAGGTTGATTCCCCACTTGCCACATGGCCATGAACTATTTATGTTCATAATTTCTTCTTAGGGAACATGGGTGATTCGTGCATGCCACTGGCACTGATGGCAAGATTGGATGTGCTTTTTAACTTTATCAAACATTTTGGGCCAGTAATATCCTGCTAGAAGGATTTTTTGGCAATCAATTGAGCCCCCTGGTGGCTTCTGCATCCTCGTGGATTACATACCTAGGAGCTTTCAATCTACTTTTCCTTTCTTCAAAGGCTCCTTCCGAAAGGGTTCCATCTCAAAAGTAGCTCAAGGTTGATGTTATCCATGAATTTTCTTCTTCCACAATCATCACTGTTGTTTCTTCTTTGATGTTGCGTTTGCTCAGCGTCTCCACCATCAAACGCCCCCACAACTGCAAGTCTAAATGTGACAAAGGCAGATTGCTCAAGGTGTCAGCCTTGTGGTTATTTTCTCGAGAGACTTGAGTCAGGGTCTAGTGGTGGAAATGTTGGAGGAGAGGCTTTATCACCTCCAAATAACACTGCAAGCTCCTTTCCCAAGCCTGGTATTCCCCCTTGACTTTTTGGACTAAAATAAATTTCTATACTTTGAACCCCCCGAGTTTTTAGCAAGCCAAAGTCCAGTGATTAGTGCCTCATATTCCATCTCATTATTCGTGGCCTTGAAGTCAAAGTGTAGAGTGTAGGGATAAATTTTTTTCTCGGGTCATGTGACCATGACCCCTTCCATTCTCTCTTATGAATGGGAAGACCCATTGACATATAGCTGTCACATTTCCTATAACTCTTAATCATCCTCAACCGGAATTGATTCTATAGTTTCGATAATGAAATTTGCCAAGGCCTGACCCTTGATGGTTGTTCTTGGGAGGAACTGGATGTCATGTTTGCCCGGTTCGATTGCCCATTTCATCATTCATCCCGATGTCTCTTGTGTGATGAGCACCTGTCTGATTGGGTGACTCGCGAGCAGGATATTTTTATGGCTTTGAAAGTACGCCCAGAGCCATCTTGCAGCATGGACCAGGGACAAGATTAGTTTTTCAAGGTTGGTGTACCGCATTTATGGGCCATGTAAATCCCTACTTACAAAGTAGATGGGGTGCTGCAGTTTTTTTTTCCTTTTCTTTCACAAGGACTGCGCTTATTGCCAAGAGGGAGGCCGAAATGTACAAGTACAAATTGCCCCCCTTCTCCGGTTTCATGAGGGTGGGCAAGATTCACAAGTGTTCTTTCAAATATCAAAAAACTTGGTCACAGTCCCGGGTCCATTCAAAATTTTGGCCTTTCAAAGTGCCTCAAATAATGGCATGTGTTTTTCAACACCTTTAGAGAGGAATCGATTGAGCGCAGCTAGTGATCCTATAAGTCTCTAGACGTCCTTGATGGTTTGAGGGGGCTTCATTATTATCAGAGCCTACATTTTCTATGGGTTCACATCGATCCCCCTTTCCAAGACCATGAACCCCAAGAAATTTCCTGCTCCCACTCCGATCACATACTTGGCTGGATTCAGCTTTAGATTTGTGCTTTGGAGTCTTCAGATGGTTTCTTCTAGATCTAGCAGGAATTAGTCGTAGTCCTTTCTTTTAACTACTATATCATCCGTGTACATTTCCATTTTTCTTCCTATCTACTTCTCGAAGAGCTTGTCGACCAACCTTTGGTAGGTTGCCCCTGCATTTTTAAGCCGAATGACATCTTTTTATAACAAAATATCCCCATGTTTTTTATGAACGACATTTTCTTCTTATCCTCCTCCGCCATAAGTATCTAGTGATAGCCTTTATGGGCATCAAAGAAAGCTAGGACTTTGAATCCTGCTATGGCTTCGACCAGCATTTCGATGGAGGGCAGGGGGTAGCTATCTTTTGGACAAATTTTGTTTAGATCAGTGAAATCTATGCACATTCGCCGAGCGTCGTCATGCTTTGGGAGTATAACAAGGTTTGCTAGCCATTTTGGGTAGAACGCCTCTTAGATGACCTCCTCTTTTAAAGGTTTCTAGAATTTCTCCTTTATGGATTTGGCTCTTTCAGGGGCGAACGACCTTCTCTTCTTCTTGACAGGATTCTGGGAGGGGTCGACGTTCAGCCTATGAACCATTAACTGTTTGCGCACTCATGTGAGGTCGATCGTACTCCACAAAAAAACATCTGCATGTTCATCGAGGAGACCCTTTAGTTTTTCCCTCATTAAGGGTGGTATCTTCTTTCCCAAGACCACCGTTCCTTGTGAAGTAACGACTAGCGGCTTGGTGTTCATGGGTCTGACCTCTCCGTTCATCGAAGCCACTCTATCCCCTTTATTTGATTCTTTCAAGGCTATGGCCAAACAACTTCTAGCTGCCGAATGATCCCCTCTAATGACTAGTATTCCCTTATTTGTGGGGATTTTCATTGTTAAGTGGTAGAGAGACCACATGGCTTACGCCTAGCACATCCAGGGCCTTCTGAATATTACATTAGAGGGATATGACATTGATCATGGTGAAACTGCAGTTGACGGTCACTTCTTTATCACCATATGCTACTTTGATTGAGAGGTTTATGACTCCCAGAGGGAGCACCATTTTCCCAGTAAAGCCAGATAGGGGAGAAGTCATTTTCTTTAAGCTTTCACGCCCCAGTCCTAGTTGATCAAAGCAGTTTGGGAACATCATTTCTACTTCACTGCCATCATCTATAAACACCCTTTTGACATAGCAATATTCGATTCTGGCATGGATCACCATCGGGTTCGTATGGGAGTTAGACTAGGTGCTGGGTCTACTTGTAAGAAAGTTATGACTTCCTCGGATTGAAATCTTTTATGGCTGGGTTCTCTAGGGGGCACATACCGAGACTGGGCTTTGATAATGGTATTTAAGGATTGGTCATTCACTACCCCAATGATGAAATTAATTACTCTATTGGCCCCATCACCCCGATTTCTATCTACCTGAGCCTCATTGTCGGGTCTGCAGTTTTCTCTCAGCTAATTTTCAGCTCGATCCTCATTGTTTTCTTGTTGGTCACGACTACCTCTATCAAATCCATTTTTGCCAGGTTTCCAGTTGTGACGATCACTTTTTCTTTTCAAGGATCCTCCTCCCTTTCGACCTTCACTAAAGTCTGAGAGTAAACCCTCTTTTGCACATATGTCAATTTCTCTTTTTATATGGACACATTCATTTGTATCATGTCCACCCTCCTTGTGGTGATCGAAGAACTTAAACGAATCCTTTTTTTTGAGAAAGTATTTTCCTGGAAGGGGATCCCGAAATAACCCTTGTGGGTGGATTATATTTCTGTTTGTTACTTATTTAGGTGGATGTATCCTTCGAAGCCCCTGTTCAAGGCCTCCAACCTCTTTGATTTTTACCCCGAGGCCTTAGAAGTCTTTTCACCCCACTTATTCCCCTTTCTTTTCTGTTTTGAACCTTCTCAATTTTTTAGTACTGTTCCAGGATTTCTTGTAGTTGCTGTAGGGTTTCTGGTGTCTTCGAGACTAGCTTCTTGTACAGGTCGAGGCTAAACATTTCGTTCATGTAGCCAAGGATTACCCCATCCTAGGTACCGTTAATTACACTGAGGATCTCATCTACATATCGATGGTAGAATGCTTCTGTCGACTCACTGGACCGCTGCTTGCTTTGATACAGTTCGATCAATGTCTTAGTAAATCTATTCTTCTGGAAGAATTGGTTCAACAGGGCCCTTCCAAAGTCTCTATAGGAATGCAACGACTCCTTTCCTAGTTTATTGAACCACTCTTGAGCTTTATCTCGGAGGTAGCTCCCCACCAACTTACACATCAGTTGTTCATTGAAGTCCCTCAAATTCATCATATTGAGGAAGGTCTGTATGAACTCGCGGGGGTTTGTGTCTCTATTGTATGTAGGGAGTCCCTCGGGTGGTTTTACATCGCTGGGCCACCGAGTCGCCATGATCATCAAACTGAAAGGGGAAGCTGCGACTTAGCCTGAGGGCCCAATCAACCGATCCAGCTCCTTTGCGAGGGCGTCACTCGACTCGTCTCCCATTTACGAATATCCTTAATGGCTTGACAGAAAAATAAGTATCTACGCTGAGGATCTGGTACTGGGGGTTCGAAGCCATATATCTAGGCCACAGTCCTCCCATGGCAGAGATATGATACAACAACTACAGCCCTTGGTGATAAGGGTCATATGGGGAATCAGGTCAAGGCCATTGATGCATTTGGCTTTCGTAACCCGGGTAGTGTCCCGCTAGCCTGGCCGTCGGGCAAGGAATCGCTTGATTCGGCATGTGAGGGGTTAAGACATGCATCGAATATGCCAGCGTCTGACCTAACCCAGGGAATGTTGGTTGCGGCCGATCCTGGGTACCCAAATCTATATTCTCTGGAAGGATGCCCTCGGGGTGGCCTGTAGCTAGAATCTCGACTGCATAGTTAGGTAAGGATATTGAGAGTTAGGGCGCCACCGGCTGCTGAATCATTATCTGGTAGAGCATCAGGGGACCTACCTGGTAACCAGCAGATTGAAGGGTTTGAGCTAGCTACGCCAGATCTTGCTGGGACAAAGGAGGTGCACTATTCGTGTCTTGAGTGGCTCGAGCAGCGCCTGTGGTCGCTTCCACCTGCGAATCTGCCGAAGCCTCCGTGAATTGTGGCTCATCTTCTCGTTGTTGATACGTCTGGCTTTGCTAGGAAGAATTTTGAAGCCTCCCGCCCAAGGCTCAACACTAACATCCCTTCGCCTGGAGAGCATAACAGCCTCAATCCGAGACCCCTCTAGGATTATCATCGTTGGGATCTGATCTGTGACTGCCACTGGGGGTCTGTTCCCGACGCTCGAAGGGACTGGGGTTGGACTGCATTTTCTTGTCCCTCTTTTCTTCCCTGATAAGGAGACTGCACTCTTCACCGGTGTCTAAGGTTCTACCTTTGACTCGTTAGGTTCTACGCAATGTGCTTGCGTAAATGCGGACATGAACAGTGAAATTCGTATATCTGACAAACGGTTCCACTAGGCGTGCAAGCTTGATGTTCCCCAAACTGTCACCGTTGTATCCATCGCTCCCTTAGCCAGAATCTGCAAGAAAAACCCCTGGAGTTTTCCTGGTGGAAGAGTCTCCAACGATCAAGTCAGAGAGTGTATATGTATATAATTATGAATGTATAGTCCTAAATACAATGTTACCTCTCTCCTATATATAAGATAGTAAATAGGGCAACTCCTTTGTTTGCTTGTGATGCAAGTACTAAACTCTTTCTTTAGTCAGCCCAATGGTTATAATCCAAAGGATATTACAATGCTGATAAAATATAGTAACCTGGAATGGGCGAGCTAGGCATTTAGGGCCCTGCACGAATACACATTATCAAGGACATGCGTTGTTCCATCGTCCCTTGTCTGTGTCTTCTGCTCGTTGTCATCTTCCATGAGGCGGGCCCGCTCCGTTCGTTTATCGTGTGGGCTGAGTGATTGGGCCGTATCGGCCCATACCTTATCAATATCTTTGAACGAAATGTTATATATAAGTTTGGACAGTGTCTAGTTCAGTCGTTTTGTTTCTCACTATTAATGTTGGATGCATTGAATTTATATGACATCATATTTTCTTGTTAGCAACTGTACTATGTACGGTAATTTTGCTGATTTGTAGACCATTAACCGTTCCTCCAAGTGTCCTCTAAGTGGACACATCTTAATGTTCGGTGTAGAAAACGTGAATTTTGAAAAATATAGAAGATTCCTGTTTTGGACTAAACAATCATAATTTCTACAAATTCAATTTTCCAGCCCCCTGCAAAGTCAAAATACTGGTTTTCAGGTTCTAACATGAAAGGTGGCTAGAAAGTTACCCTCACAAAGTTAAAATGTAGTTTTTAGATCTCGTGGTGTATATCGTTAGTTTCAGGTTGAATGTACTCACATGTCTAGCTCGTGACTCTTTTACACAATATTATCAGGGGCATTTCCGACCAATTTCAATACTAATTTTTTTGGGTCTTTACTAAATACTAAAAGTTTTTTCTAAGCTCTAACATTAATAGCGGTCACAAATTTACTCTTTTTAAAAAGTAGTTTCATGGTGCAAAAGCTTATAAAGTTAATTTTATCATTAAATATTCGGGTCATGGTTAGTTTGAGTGGTGAGTCTAGTGTGATTGATGGTGGAAATATAGCTTCTTTATATGGAAAGACGTGTCATATCCGTATACGTGGATCGCTAAGTCGACTTGGCAAATTCCTCTTCCACGGCAATTATATTTTCAACAGCTAACCAATTATTTCTAGTCATTGATGCCCCATATTCTTTTCCTCGTTCTCAAATAACATAAATTACGGAGTGGGTTCAACCAAATTGAAAATAGCAAACAAATATTGTGTAAAAAATCTCCATATGCAAATGTTTAACAATAAAACTTTCTCAAATTTGGACCTTGAAACTACCATTTAAATAGGATATTTTTGTGGTCATTTTTCATGTTAGGTTATGAAAATAACTTTTAGGACTTAGTAAGGGTTTTAAAAAATTAGTTTTGAATTTGTCCCTTTCAATATTGGGTAAAATATTCATGTCCCAAAAATTAATTTTGCTAGCCCAACATTTAAAACCTAACTACATTAGCCCAAAATTTGAAAACTACATTTTAAAGTTTGTTAGAATAATTTTCTGGGCATTTATTATGTGCGAAAAATTATAAATTGACTTTATAAGAAAAATAAAAAGAATTTAATCTTTCTGTAACAAATTTTTATTGTTTTGAAAGTAATAAGTGATGCTCCTGTAACAAATATTGGACATTTATAGAAGGTTTTGTATTTATGTAGAATTGTTTTTTTCCCTTCATTTTTGGCCTCCCATCTTTGGGGGCTTCTTCCCCTTTTCTTCTTAGAACTATCACTCTCTTCCATCATATTAATTGAAGAGAATCCCACAATCTTTTTATCTTTGAACTTGTCATTATCCCGTGCCTTTAGAGTTTTCTCTATGCGCAAATGGCTTTCGAGTTGAGCAAGAGATAATTCTTCTTTTTTGTGCTTAAGTGTGTGCTTGAAATTCTTCCATGAAGGTGAAAGATTGTAGATTATATTTGACACAGAAATAGATTCATTCATTCCCAGTTTGTGTTGTGCAAATTGCCCTAAAGCCTAACGGGCCTAGAATCTGACATCTTATAATTCATAAAATTAGTGACAAGGAACTTCTTACTAGAAGCATCCCCATCCATGTTTTTTGATTCTAAGGAATTCCACAACTCTTTTGCAGATTCAAAATTTTGATAAACATCAAAAAGTGAGTCAGGCATACCCTTCAGGATGTGACCACGACATATGTAGTCATTATTTTCTCATTTGTTCCTTCGACGAGTTTCTTCCAATGGTTCATCATCAGTTGGTTCTATCATTGGAGTAGACAAAACATATGCCACTTTCACAGTTGTAAGGAGGAAATGCATATTCTTTTGCCATGTACAGAAATCAACACCTTCAAACTTCTCCAGTTTCCCAAACTTGGATGTCATGCCACGTACGAATGTTATGTCTCGTACAGTAAAAAAATTACTCTTTAAGAATGTTGGAGATGTTGGAAGAAACAATTAGCGGCTTGGCTTTTGGAAGAAATAGGAGTAAATTTATAAAACTGTATATCAGTAAATGTTATGTAATTGTTGAAGAAACTTGGATATCGATTTGAGTCGCATTAACATACGTTTTCCTTAAAAAGTAATTCGACCCGGTTACTGCCTTAGGTTACACGAATTCTCCTCGAGAATAAAACAATTGAAATGCCCTCTTGATCTAGGCTTGAAACAAGAGAAAGGTTTTGAGTGTTTTGGTTAGCGAGTAAATCTGAAAAATTATAAAATTTTCACTTGTGTTTCTGTGCATTCATACGCATGTTTATATAGGAGATGTCTGAGAAGATGCTATCCATCGTGGAATTTGTGGGTTATAGGCTACCATGCTTACGATGCACCATTCTGATACAATTCTAATTCAACGCATCTTTCCGCATCCAATGTACCGTAGTTATCATAAATAAATTATGAAACAACGCATCTTTCCACGCCAGAATAAGACAGGTTAGTCATCAAAATTCTGACCAACATAATTTAATACTTATCCTAAAAACAGTAAGCTCGTAGAAAGTCTATACAAGTGTGCATTCCGCACCACCAAACTTGTTTTAACATCCCAAGTTCACAACTATTCAAATCCAATCATATTTAAATAGTTTGTGTTTTTCAAAACACCAACGAGATGACCCCTAGTTCTTTGGAAAGTGTAAATATAACTCTCATTTTTTCAAAAGTGCTTATATATTCATGGCCGGTTTTCAAAAGTGCAGATATACCCATGACTAGCTAAAATATGTAAACGTACACCCGAGTACCAGTTTTTTTCTTCCTGATGCCTTTGGGTACAACTGCACTTTCAAAAAACTCGGGGTTATATTTGCACATAATAAAGAGTTAGGGGTTATATAAGCACTTCATTCAAAATATTATCATACCTATTTCATGAATTATGAAAATGTTATATTTTAAACATATTTTGTATTTCCTTTTTTTCTGAAGTTTTATGTGTGGGGAGAATTCAACAGAAGGAGTTAAAAGTTTAATTAGTAGTCGAAAAATATATATTTTCATAAAATGAAATGTGACAATCTTAAAAAGAAATTTAAAAAGGTTAAAGTGCATTTATGCCCCCAGTTCTTTGTTTAGTGCACATATACCCCTCAATTTTTCAACACCGGTATCTAGCTATATGAGTATATGTGCACTTTTGAAAAACGGGGGAGGGTATATGTGCACTTTCAAAAAACATGAGAGCATATGTGCACTTTCAAAAAATTGGGGGTATATGTGCACTAAACAAGGAATTGGGGTGCATAGATGCACTTCACCTTTAAAAAAAAGCAAATGACTTCGGTGGGCCCTTAATTATCACGACCGTCCCTCTTCGGCCCTCTATTTTTTCCAATGCGATTTGCCCCTCAACTTGCAAAACTTTTATATCATGACCATTTTTTTGAACACTTTTTACTCCTTAACTATCTCAAAAACTAGATCATTTGCTCATTGAAGGGTCAATACAAAAAAATATGAGGGTTGAAGGTGGGTGATCGTGATAGTTTAGGGGCCATCGAAGTCATTTGCTCTTTAAAAAAAATGAAAAGTGTCTCAAAGTAAAGAAAAAAAAGGAAGAGTGTGCATACTTTAATTCAACATGTATCCTTGAGAGCGTCTCATGTTAGACTTTCTAAGGTTAGACCATTAATGACAAACATCGTTCTTATAACTTTTAAGGTCAGATTATAATTATTCCCTCTGTTTCACTATGTTTGGCATCTTAAGTTTAGGTGTTTTTTTTACAAGTTGAAATGAGTTGAGGAGTTTTAAGAGTAGTTGATGATTCATATTTTTTTGCCATAAATGGAAATATACACACACATATATATATATTTAATAGGTTTTAAAATTTTAATAATATCATTGCCATAAATGGAACACAAATATGAATTCATTTTTGAAAATCATTCAAAGGTGTAGGGGAAACCGCCCAACAGCTATTACCAATAAGTAGAATTGACATCCAACCTAACTAGTCTATAGTAATAACTAACAAATTGCAAGGATATATAAATTACATGTCAACCATTTTCTAAATCACAAATTCAATATATCACATTAGTAAGTTACATGAGTTGTTTAATTATAAACTTATATTAGCTTAATTATATTTTGTAAAATGACTTTCAATGAATAAATGATTCATTTGTATATTTTCATAACTAAATACGAAAATATGTTGTAATATATTAATGTAACAGATTATAAGTTGGAACTGTTATAAAAATTGTAAGTTAAAATTTTAGTTCGCTAAGTTAACTCAATTAAACAAGCACGGCACGATTCAACACGAGAAACGAGCACGATACGGCACAAAAAGCAAGAATCACTTGGGCGGGCCACGAACCATTTTTTTATTTTTAGAGTATGGCACGAAATAACACGAAACACGATAGGTACTAGCACGATACTGAGTTTCAAATTATATAAGCACGAAGACAAGGCACGAACACAAGATAAGCATGGCAAGAAGCCAACTCCGTGGAGGGCTGTGGGGGGTAATTACTTCTTCTTTTTTTTCCTTTTCCGACACTGCAAACTAAATATTAGTTCTTTTGAAACAAGAAATTTGTACATTGGATTATTGGATTATTGGTCAATTTGTACATGACTTTTAGGAAGAAATGGATAATATTACAAATTTATGGATCGAAGATGAAATTAAAAATATTGTACCTTCGATCAACTTTAAATGCCGCACTTACCAAAAGTTCATTATATTTTTGACACATCCTATTATTATATACTTTAAGGTTCTTTAACTCTTTATTTTACTTTTCCAATATTCAATTGAATTTACACCATATAATTAAAATTTTCAAAAATTTTATGTCAAAAAGTTAAGTGCCACAAATAGACTGAATAGTGGGATCACATCCAATCCAAAAAATTATATGAGCATTACTATATCACACACTGTATTTTACTTGTTTACGCCTTGGGAGGTCATCGCCGTACCTCTCAAAGATACTATTTTTAAGCCCAATATTCTCACTAAATACAACTAAGTAGATAGTTGGCAAGTCGGGGTCGTCCACAAAGAAGAGGGATTTCCTAAGGGTTCATACAATTAGGAGTGGATATAAGCCTATTTATATATATAGATAGATAAATAAAAGCATGTAAA